>JAULJZ010024104.1:0-15524 GCA_032270985.1 Heliamphora pulchella | reverse complement strand
TTTTGGCTAAGGTGTCAACTTTGATTGTTCAAAATGTGTTAACACTTTCATTTTAGAAATATAAAATATTATCCATTAAAAACATTTATTCTTAGAAAATGAATTATGAAAATCATCAAAATCAAATAAAAAAGCCCTTGGGCTAACATTTATAAGTAGTTCCAGAGGTTGAAATGTTTGGAAAAGCTTTTTCTTTCCATTCTCTCTGCCTTCTCTATAGCTTTGAGGGCCCGGGACTTGGTTTGTTGTTGATCCCTTCGTGGATCCTTGCTATCGGGGCCGAGGGCTTCGCATCCATCCAATCGGATTCTCGTTCTGACGCCATTCAGTTTTGAGATGTCGAGTTCTTGACTTTCTGAGGTAGGATTCTAGACCTACTACTGTTATGAAGGTGTTATATGCAGTTATGCTTGTTTTCACAGGGTAAAAATGCATGAAATGTTGTTTATATGTCTTAAACCGTGGTTTTTGGGTAAACGTTGATTTTTATGCCTTTTTCTCGATTGTATACATGTTTCGAGTACGTGGTATCTGTAGTTTTCAAAAGGAGGTTTGAAAATGGTGATTTGTGAAATCGGGTGAAAAACGTCTTTTGGAGGTTTGGAGCTAACCCGCGGGGTTGAGTCTCACATTTTTACACATTTTGTTGGAAATGGTTTTAGATTTTCATTTTGATGGATTGGATCTCTTTTATACACGTGTTGTATAAACTATTTTACGGGTTTTTCATAGTTGAGCTACAGTGGGTTTTTAAATGTTTCCATAGATGTACCGTGACAGTGTGTGGTTATGACTTGGGCTTCTATTGCTCCTTGGTATAAGTTCAAAAACGTGCGCAGAGTGGGTTAGCTACGGTCCCTCGGGTTAATCCCCGTAAACGTGGTTTGGTTTTGCTTCATCCATCGATCGTGGCAATTCGTAAAGAAGCAGGTGTGTGATTTGGTTATGTTTCGTCCATCGGTCGTGGAAAATCGTAAAGAAACAAGTGCGTGGTTTGGGTGCTTTCCCATGTTCATGGAAATCCGTAAAGAAGTCAGTTGCCTCCGTAAATGGCGTTGTTGTTGTAACTCCGTATAGAACTTGTCATTACCTAGCTGGCCTTCAGTGGTTCAGGACTAGGGTAATGGAAAGGAGTCTATAGTTGTTACCTTTGTCGGTACAACAAAGTTGGTACATAGGATTTCTTTTACATCTTTTCTCCTCAGCTGAGTGGCATGAGTGGAGCTTACTATTTTATTTACAACTTTCCCTTAACTGTAGCATGATATCTGTTAGAATAATATGCATAGTTTGAAGGATTAAAAATGTGAGGTTTTATGAGATAAAACTTTTTTGAGACTCGTATTAGTCTGATGGAAAACTTGTGATTTTGGAAGGAAAACTTTTTTAGCTCCCGTGGTTGAGCCTATGTGTATGTAATTGCATAGCCTGCTTTACAGTTTTATTGTCTATGTTTCTATTGGGCTTCGGCTCACGAAGTGGGATTTTGCTATAAAACCATTTCAGGTGAGCATGAGGAGTTAACCTAGTTGCTGAGGTGATGGAAGACTTGTTATAGTTTTCCCTTTTTGAGACATGTACTTACACATGTGACACCTGTTGAGGCTGGTTCTGTACGCCTTTTGGCGATATACTTATTCATGTATGAGATGCATGCTTTCAGTTTATGAGAGTTGAACTGTGGGAATCTTTTATCCAAATGTTGTTTTAACTATCAACTGTGAAACTTATTTTCTTAAATGGGTGTTTTGGTGGGCTTTTGCGTGACCCAGATGTTTGGGGCGTGACAACTTGATATCAGAGCTCTAAGTTCGAATACCTATGTGCCATGGGAAAGAGGGTACATCCCCTTATGAGGATGTATGTGTCCTTGATTGCATGTGTTCAAGAGTTTTCTTACATAAGCATGATAGTCTGTTCAGCATGATGATTGTGTATATGTGGGTATGGAGGTTGGACCTTAGGATTGATTAGTCTTGCCTTCGGGCGTTTGGATTCATATACTTGGGAGCCATGTTAGAGACGCGTTTCGCGGACGTGATTTCTAGCAAAGAATCTAAGTAGGTTATCCAGATGGACGAGTCCTTCTTGTCGGTTCTCCTCGGTATGTGAGATATGTGATGACATGATCTACGTGGCTATGTATTAGCAAGTTTATCTGTCTTTTACGTTAGAAATAACATGTTGTATGAATTCTTATCCTGTTATGTTGCTTTCGTATAGAGTTATGTGCACGTGGGGAGGACGAGGCCATGGTCGAGGCCGTGGCCGTGGTTCTGGCCGAAGGGACGTCCCAGTCCTAGATGTTGGGGATGCTAATGCACCCCAAGGTCCTGTTGCTGAGGGAGATCTATTGCGTGAGATGGTCGGCTCCATTCGGCAACTGGCTGAGGCCTCTAGGAGAGAGAGACCATACCCAAGTTGAAGGTGACAATTGCAATGCCCAAGTTTCGCCGTCTAGAACCTCCTACCTTTCTGGGGATCCCAATCCCACGGTCGCCACAGAATGGTTGGAGCTGGTCACCAGGATTCTAGATTCGCTTCAGATTGAGGAAGATGATTTGAGGGTTATATGTGTCGCCTTCCAACTGAGAGGGAGTGCTCACATGTGGTGGACGTTCGCCAAAACCACAGTGGCAGGCACCTAGGATGCATTTATGAAGGTATTTCTGGAGAAATACTTTCCAGCGACTCTGAGGGATCGCTATAGGGAGGGCTTCCTATTTCTGACGCAGGGGACGATGACAGTGCTTGAGTGCGAGGCTGAGTTTACTAGCCTATCTAGGTTTTCACAGGAGATCGTATCTACTAACGAGTTTCGTGCGAAACGATTTGAGAGGGGTTTGAGGCCTGCTATTCGAGACAGAGTGGCAGCATTCAGGATGTAGGTCTTTACGGAGCTGGTGGAGACTGCTATGAAAGTGGAGGATACTCTGAATGAGACACATCAAGACAGAGATAGTCAGGGACAGCAAGACGGAGGACGTGCACAGTCCTAGGGATGCAGGAACAAGCGTCAGCGGACATCTGGTCTAAGTTCTTATCCGGTGGGGTCTTATCAGCCACAGTCTTCTGCATCTACGCATCACGTAGCCTCAACGGGAAGGTTAGATAAGAGGGAGATTGTTTGTCATAGATGCTAACGCCCAGGGTATCGTGCGGCTGAGTGTAGGAGTGCAGCGCCTGTTCATGCATAGTCGCAGTCACAGGTACCTTAGAGAGGGCCACCAGTCTGTTTTGAGTGTGGGCAGTCTGGGCATATCCAGAGGAATTGTCCTCGAGGAGGGAGCATTCAGAGCACAGCGGGAGCACCAGCTGTTCCATCAGGCCAGGGGAGACAGATGTATTCACAGCCTAGAGCTCAGATGTCTCATTTTGTAGAGGGAGGAGCTTCAATGCAGCCGGCAGTGCAGGGCCGCAGTAGGCCAGCCAGAGCTTATGTACTTATAGATCCTAGTTCATCCAAGGCACCAGTCCTACCCGATGCTACTACTACCACCTCCGTGATCAGAGGTACTCTTCTAGTCTTCAGATCATGGGCTAGTGTTCTTATCGACACTGGAGCATCACATTCATTTATATCTTTAGCTTTCGCATCTGCATTGGGGTTGCAAATGGATTGGCTGGGTAGTACTATGTGCATGGAGACCCCCGTGAGTGGGGATGTGACGTTGAGTCTGGTTTTTAGGTCCTGCGCATTGGAGGTCGCCAGTCGTTATTTAGAGTTCGACCTTGTTATCCTAGACATGACCGCGTTTGATGTCATCCTAGGGATGGACTGGCTGACCACTTATCATGCCTTTATCGATTGCAATCGACGGAGGGTAACGGTTTGTACACCGACAGGAGACTATTTTTGTTTTATGGGAGACCGAGATGAGGGTTTGAGGTCTATGCCAGGTGTAGTGCGGAACCAGGGTAACCTGGGTTCCATTTTTGTAGCCCTTATGTTGGATGAGATAGTTGGGGTTCGAGGAGAGTTACCTCTGGTGGTATGCGATTATCCTGTTGTCTTTCTCGATGATTTGTATGAGTTGCCACCGAGCCGTGAGGTAGAGTTCTCTATTGATCTAGTTTCCTGAGCTGCTCCCATATCTATATCGTCCTATCGCTTTGCACCCGCTATGTTGCGTGAACTCAAGGTACAGTTACAAGAGTTACTAGACAGAGGGTTTATACGTCTGAGTACTTCGTCGTGGGTAGTTCCTGCTCTTTTCACAAAGAAGAAAGATAGGTCTTTACGTCTGTGTATCGATTACAGGAAGCTGAATCAGGTGACAGTGAAGAACAAGTACCCGATGCCGAGGATAGACGATTTATTTGATCAGCTGAGGGATTCGAGCTGCTTCTCGAAAATTGACTTGAGATCAGGATACCACCAGTTGAGGATTAGGGATGAGGACATAGCGAAGATCGCCTTCCGGACTCGCTGTGGTCACTACGAATTTCTGGTTATGCCGTTCGGTCTGACGAACACACCTGCTACCTTCATGAGTTTGATGAACCAGATCTTCCCCCGTTTATCTCGGCAATTTTGTAGCGGTGTTTGTCGATGATATTCTGATATATTCACCTACTAGAGAGGCGCACGAGGATCACCTGCGGATTGTACTACAGACTTTGAGAAAGCACCGCTTGTACGCTAAGTACCAGAAGTGCGAATTCTGGATGTCGGAGGGGAGATTTTTGGGACACATGGTGTTTACAGACGGAGTAGCTATGGATTCATCGAAGATAGATGCAATGACCGGTTGGGAGCGACCGAAGAGTGATTGTGAGACCTTGACCCATTTTCTTTTTCGGCATTTTCAGACGCGCGTTGTGTATTTTCATTGAAGCATGTTTTTACTGCTTTTGATGCATGATCGGGCTTAGATATGCATGCGGCGTAGGTTCCCGGGGCCGTGGGTCGTTGTGGCGCGAATCTCAAAAATTTTTAAAAAAAGATATTTTGGAGACCTATAAATATCTGGAGTTAGATATTTTTTTATAAAGATATTTTCCAAAACTTCTCCAGTAAGTCTCCCGTTTTCTCTTTGCCTTGTCTGAAAGTTCTCGGGAGCCCGGGTTCAGTTTTCAACGATCCAACAGCGGATTTGTGGTTTTGGTGTCGTAGGCTACGCAACCATCCGATCAGATTTTAATTTTGGCAAAACTCAGTTTTACACGTGGATCGAGGCGTCGAGTTTTAAACTCACCCAGGTAAGATTTTAGACCTATATGTGTTATAAGGGTGCTATGGGTAATCGGGTGTCTTTTTACCGGTCGGATTGTTGTAGATCTGATTTTTCTATAAAATTAGGTTTTTGGGTTAAAAATTGGGTTTTGTCGATTTTGGTGGATGGAATCAGGTACCGGGAGTTTCTTTTGAGGTTTTCGTGTTAGGCCTAAGCGTGTGGATGTTCACGGATGTTGTTTTGGAGTTTGGAGGTTACGATTCGAGGTTTGGAGGGCTAAACCCGCAGCTCAAAAACAGTTGCCGCTTGGGTTCGATCAACTGGATCTTGAGGTTCGGTGGACTGAACCTGGGATCTTCAGTTCGGTCAACTGGACCGTGGGATTCGGTCAATTGAACCATGCTGTTTGGTGTTTTGCGAGTTTCCAGTGTGGTCTTCGGTCGACTGGGGGCTTGGTTCGGTTGACTGGAGTGCTGGGGTGTGTTTAGGTGGTTCCGTGGTTGGGTTTTTTTTTTCGATTGGCGTCCTATGGTATTCAATTGATTGATTTATGAGAATTGATCGATTCAAATACCTGTGGATTCCTTTTGGGGTTTGCTTAATGGTGTTATGGTTTCGGGGGTAGTGTGGTGGCCCCGGGTTTTTATGTGATGCCGTCCTCGGGCGTGACGTGCATGGTTGGTTTAGGGTTTATGGCACGGTTGTGTGAGTGCTGGTTATGTGCGTGACGTGTGGGTTCTTGGTTTGGTTAAAGGTGGGGTTCTGGTGAGAATCGGTCTGAGAGAGGTTTCAGGTGTTGATCTCTGGTTTAGATGTTGGTTGTTTCTGTGTGGACGGGTCCCAGTTTGTGGACGGGTCGTTCGGGTACTGAATGACGGGTATGTGGCTTGTGATGTCTTGTCGAGCTATATGATTATGTGCTTTTATAACTGATTCTTTAAGTAAGTGGATTACATGGCATGATATCTGATGTGTATCGTGGTTGCATGCTGTAGAACTCAGAGTTTTATTAGGCATGGATGTGGCGAATTTGTGTGGCACATGCATGTGGTGTATGTTGTATGTTATATGCATTAAAATCCTAATTAAGTTATGCATAGGAATGTTCGGTGTTACCCTGTTAATTTCAGTTTTATCCTGTAATATGCAGTCTTTTCCCGTGGTATAATCCGTAGTCGGCGATTCCATCCCGTGGCATACGGTAAAGTATGCGATTTTATCCTGTGGTCTGGTTTACGGTCTTATCCCGTGGTGTGCGGTCATCTCCCGCGGTGTACGGTTTTACCCCGTGGTTTGATCTATGATTTTACTCCATAGTGTACGGTTTTATCCTGGGAATGTATGTTTATGTAAGGACCTCTATATCAGTGTTAGGACTGTGGTTGCAGAGTGTTAGGACCAGTTGTATGTATCATGGGTTGCATGTATTGTATCATGGGACGGATAGACCAGCTTTCAAATTATTTTTAAGAGTCGTGTGAATCGCGATCTAAAAACTGTTTTCCAACTATTTTCAGGCTTCTGTGAGTGAGTCAAACATGGTTGTATCCTCGCTTTTCAGTTTGCATGTGAAAACTATTTTCAAGGATTGAAAGAGAGTCTAAATTTGCACTTTGGTTTCCTAGCATGTTTTGTTTATACTGCATGCTTGTCTAGTTTCTGCTGAGCCTTAGCTCACGATGTGGGATTTGTTTTTCTTTAGTTACCGGTCACGCTGGTTGATTTGGAGGTGCTGGAGGAGGTGGAAGAGTGTAGCCTTCCTTTTTGTTAGTTTTGTTACATGTATGTTGTAACATGTTTTCTCGGCGTTGGAGCCTTGTAATGTATGCCGTTTGGTGCTTATATACAATGCATGTATGGTTTATTTTGAGAGCGTATTCTCGGTTGGGTATTATGTTTGGTTGTTTAGGGGTGTTTCACGTGGCCCGGAGTTTGGGGCGTGACAACATGGTATCAGAGCTCTGGGTTCGACTACTTATGAGCCCTGGGAAGAGGGTGTATCCCGTGTGAGGTTGATTGCGTGTGTTTGATTGCATGTGTTTGATTGCATGTGTTTAGATGTTTTGATAACATGAACGACATAGCATGCAGGTCATATGTGAATGACGTGTATATGTGAGTATGGGGGTTGAATCTTAGGAGTGATGGTATTGCCTTTGGGCGTTTGGATTAACAAACTTAGGAGCCAAGTTAGAAACGCGTTTAGCTAACGTGATTTCTATCAAGGGATCTGAGTAGGTTATCCAGACTGACGTGTCATTCTTGTTGGTTCTCCTCGGTAGATGTGGAGTTGTTTAGTATGAACCTATGTGGCTATGTGATAGCATGCTAAGTGTTTAGCGTTTATGTTCATGCCATGTGATGCATCTTATTTATTGTTTCACTTTCATATAGACGCGATCTCGGCGAGGAGAGGGCGAGGCCATGGTCGTGACCGTCGCCTGCTGGCCAAGGGGATATTTCTATCCCTGATGTTGGGGAAGCTAATGCTCCCCAGGGACCGATGGACGCGACGGAGCTGTTGCGTGTGCTGGTTGGTTCTATCTAGCAGCTAGTTGCTTGGGGTGAGCCTGTTAGGGAGAGGGTGCCTGAGGCAAGGGCTACAGTTGCGGTGTGGGAGTTCAAGCACATGGATCCGCCTACCTTTGCAGGAGATACTGATCCTCTTCTGGCGACAGATTGGTTGGAGGTGACGACTCGGATCCTTGACACATTGCAGATTGTGGAGGATGAGTTGCGAGTTTCTTTTGCTACCTTTCAGCTGAGAGGTGATGCTCATCAGTGGTGGAGGTATGCCAGGATTACTGTGGAGGCCACATGGGCAGTTTTTACACGAGTCTTTCTGGGGAGATATTTCCCAGCTTTGAGGAGGGACTTGTGCATGGAGGAGTTCTATTCTCTTATCCCGGGGACCATGGACATCATGCAGTACGAGGCCAGGTTTATGAGCCTGTCTCAGTTTGCACCGGAGGTGGAGTGCACAGATGAGTTGCTTTTGATGAGGTTCCAGCGGGGCTTGAGGCCGGCGATCAAGGAGCGAGTGGCTGTGATGGGATATCGTGTATTCAGACATCTGGTGGAGGCGGCAGCGAGGGTTGAGAATGCTTTGGTTGAGACTCGAGCATTGAGGGAGGCTAGAACATCACAGGGCGGTACGAAGGTGCAGACAGGTGGACGCTCCTGTAAGAGGCAGAAGTCCTCTAGTCCTAGCTTTTATCCATCTGGATCGTAGCAGTTTTCAGCACCATCACCATCTGTGGCTTCGTCTGGGAGGGCGGAGCAGAGGGAGTTGACCTGTTATCGATGCAGACAGCAGGGGCATCGTGCGGCGGATTGTCTATAGCCGAGACCATCCCAGAGTTTAGCTCCAGTACAGCCGCAGGGGCGGGATCCATCAGGTTGCTATTAGTGTGGACAGTCCGGACATATTCGTAGGAATTGTCCCCAGAGAGGCAGTGCACCGAGCAAGGAGGACATACCAGTGGGTTCATATGCGCAGGGTCGACAGCAGCCTTCCGCAGTATAGACTTCCCGGGTGGTTGGTGTGAATGCATCAGTTTAGTCGGTGCAGCAGCGGACAGCGCCGAGTTATGGCGGACAGGACAGGGTGGGTTTGCTCCGAGTGTATTCTCTTGCAGCTCGCGGTTCATCTAGGGCTCCAGTCATGCCGGAGGATGCTGATATGCCTTCAGCGAGCAGAGGTACTTTCTGAGTATGCAAGTTCTGAGTCAGATTCATCAATGCATCTGTTGGGGTTGGTTATGGATCCGTGGATGGTATGTTATGTTGAAGCAGCAGTTGGTGATGATGTGAGATTGGGATGGGTCGTAGATCCTGTGTCTTTGAGATAGTTGGCCGTTGTCTAGGATGCCTGACCTTGTTTGACTATATCCTAGAATGATTTGGCTGGCCATCTCGTGTGTCTGTGTCTATTGCGATCGATGGTTGGTTGTCTTGGCCTTGAGTTGAATTTCAGGGGTGAAATTTCCTTAAGGGGGTAGAGATGTGAGACTCTGACCTGCTTTCTTTTTCGGCGTTTTTGGAGGTGCATTGTGTGTTTTCGTTGCAGCATATTTTTACTACTTTTGATGCATGATCGGGCTTAGATATGCATGCGGGGTAGGTTCCTGGGGCCGTGGGCCGTTGTGGCGCAAATCTCGAAAATTTTTAATAAAAGATATTTTGGAAAGCTATAAATATCTAGAGTTAGATATTTTTTCAAAAAGATATTTTCTAAAATTTTTCCAGTAAGTCTCCCATTTTCTCTCTGCCTTCTCTCTAAGTTCTCGAGGGACCGGGGCTCGATTTTGAACGATCTAACAACGGATCTGTGGTTTTGGCGTCGTGGCTATGCAACCATCCGATCAGATTTCAATTCCGACGAGGCTCGATTTTATACGTGGATTGAGGAGTCGAGTTTTAAACTCACCGAGGTAGGATTCTAGACCTGTATGCGTTATAAGAGTGCTACGGGTAATCGGGTGTCTTTTTACCTGTCGGATTGTTGTAGATTTGATTTTTCTATAAAATTAGGTTTTTCGGTTAAAAACTTGGTTTTGTCGATTTTGGTGGATGGAATCGGGTGCCGGGAGTTTCCTTTGAGGTCTTGGTGTTAGGCCTAGGCATGTGGATGTTCACGGATGATGTTTTGGAGTTTCGATGTTTCGATTCGAGGTTTGGAGGGTTGAACCCGTAGCTAAAAAATGGTTGTTGCTTGGGTTCGGTCGACTGGACCGTGGGGTTCGATCGATCGAACTGTGCTGTTTGGTGTTTTGCGAGTTTTCAGTGTGGTCTTCGGTCGACTGGGGGCTTGGTTCGGTCGACTGGAGTGCTAAGGTGTGTTTTGGTGATTCCGTGGTTGGGTTTTGGTTTTCGATTGGCGTCCTATGGTATTCAATTGATTGATTTATGGGAATTGATCGATTCAAAGACCTGTGGATTCGTTTTGGGGTTTGGTTAATGGTGTTATGGTTTCGGGGGTAGTGTGCTGGCCCCAGGTATTTATGTGATGCCGTCCTCGGGCGTGACGTGTATGGTTGGTTTAGGGTTTATGGCACGGTTGTGTGAGTGCTGGTTATGTGCGCGACGTGTGGCTTCGTGATTTGGTTAAAGGTGGGGTTCTGGTGAGAATCGATCTGTGGGAGGTTTCAGGTGTTGATCTCCGGTTTAGATGTTAGTTGTTTCTGTGTGTGGATGGGTCCCGATTTTTGGATAGGTCGTTCGGTTATCGAATGACGGGTATGTGGCTTATGATGTCTTGTCGGGCTATATGATTATGTGCTTTTATAACTGATTCCTTATGTAAGTGGATTACATGGCATGATATCTAATGTGTATCGTGGTTGCATGTTGTAGAACTCAGAGTTTTATTAGGCATGGATGTGACGGATTTGTGGGGCACATGCATGTGGTGTATGTGGTATGTTATATGCATTTAAATCCTGATTAGGTTATGCGTAGGAATGTTCGGTGTTACCCCGTTAATTTCAATTTTATCCTGTAATTTGCGGTCTTATCCCGTGGCATGGGATTTTATCTCGTGGTATAATATGTTGTCGGCGGTTCCATCCCGTGGCTTACGGTAAAGTATGCGATTTTATCCCGTGGTCTGGTTTACGATCTTATCCCGTGGTGTACGGTCTTATCCAGCGGTGTACGGTTTTATCCTGTGGTTTGATCTATGGTTTTACTCCATAATATACGATTTAATCCTGGGAATGTATGTTTATGTAAGGACCTTTATATCAGTTTTAGGACTGCGATTGCGGAGTGTGAGGGCCGGTTGTATGTATCATAGTTTGTATGTATTGTATCATTGGACGGATAGACCAGCTTTCAAATTGTTTTTAAGAGTCTTGTGAATCGCGATCTAAAAACTGTTTTCCAACCATTTTCAGGCTCCTGTGAGTGAGTCAAACTTGGTTGTATCCTCGCTTTCCCATTTTCTTGTGAAAACTATTTTCAAAGCTTGAAAGAGAGTATAAATCTGCACTTTGGTTTCCTAACATGTTTTTTTTATACTGCATGCTTGTCTAGTTTCTGCTGAGCCTTGGCTCACGATGTGGGATTTGTTTTTCTTCAGGAACTGATCACGCTGGTTGATTTGGAGGTGCCGGAGGAGGTTGAAGAGTGTAGTCTTCCTTTTTGTTAGTTTTGTTACATGTATGTTGTAACATGTTTTCTCGGCGTTGGAGCGTTGTAATGTATGCCGTTTGCCGCTTATTTACAATGCATGTATGGTGTATTTTGAGAGCGTATTCTTGGTTGGGTATCATGTTTGGTTGTTTATGGGTGTTTTACGTGGTCCGTAGTTTGGGGCGTGACAACTTGGTATCAGAGTTCTGGGTTCGAATACCTATGAGCCGTGGGAAGAGGGTGTATTCCGTGTGAGGTTGATTGCGTGTGCTTGATTGCATGTGTTTAGATATTTTGATAACATGAACGTGATAGCATGCGGGTCATATGTGAATGACGTGTATATGTGAGTATGCGGGTTGAATCTTAGGAGTGATAGTATTGCATTTGGGCGTTTGGGTTAACAAACTTGGGAGCCAAGTTAGAAACGCGTTTAGCAGACGTGATTTCTATCAGGGAATCTGAGTAGGTTATCCAGACTGACGTGTCATTCTTGTAGGTTCTCCTCGGTAGATGTGGAGTTGTTAAGCATGAACCTATGTGGCTATGTGATAGCATACTAAGTGTTTAGCGTTTATGTTCACGCCATGTGATGCATCTTATTTATTGTTTCACTTTCATATTGACGCGATGTCAGTAAGGAGAGGGCGAGGCAGTGGTCGTGACGGTGGCTGTGTTGGCCAAGGGTAAATTCCTATCCCTGATGTTGGGGATCCTAATGCTCCCCAGGGACCTATGGACGCGACGGAGCTGTTGCGTGTGCTGGTTGGTTCTATCCTGCAGCTGGTTGCTAGGGGTGTGCCTGTTAGGGAGAGGGTGCCTGAGGCGAGGGCTACAGTTGCGGTGCGGGAGTTTAGGAACATGAATCTGCCTACCTTTGCAGGAGATCATGATCCTCTTCTGGCGATAGAGTGGTTGGAGTTGACGATTCGGACCCTAGACACATTGCAGATTGTGTAGGATGAGTTGCGAGTTTCTTTTGCTACCATTCAGCTGAGAGGTGATGCTAATCAGTGGTGGAGGTATGCCAGGACTACAGTGGAGGCCACATAGGCAGCTTTTACACGAGTCTTTGGGGAGAGATATTTCCCAGCTTCGAGGAGGGACTTATGCAGGGAGGAGTTCTATTCTCTAACTCAGAGGACTATGGACATCATGCAGTACGAGGCCAGGTTCACGAGCATGTCTCAGTTTGCACCGGAGGTGGAGTGCACAGATGAGTTGCTTTCGATGAGGTTCGAGCGGGGCTTGAGGCCAGCGATCGAGGAGCGAGTGGCTGTGATGGGATATCGTGTGTTCAGACATCTGGTGGAGGCGGCAGCGAGGGTTGAGAATGCTTTGGCTGGGACTCGGGCTTCGAGGGAGGCCAGGACATCACAGGGCGGTACGGAGGTGCAGACAGGAGGACGCACCAGCAAGAGGCTGAAGTCCTCTGGTCCTAGCATTTATCCATCTGGATCACAGCAGTTTTCAGCACCATCACCATCTGTGGCTTCGTCTAGGAGGCCAGTGTAGCGGGAGTTGACCTGTTATGGATGCAGACAGCCGGGGCATCGTGCGGTGAATTGTCTACAGCCGAGACCATCCCAGAGTTTGGCTCCAGTACAGCCGCAGGGGAGGGACCCATCAGTTTGCTATTAGTGTGGACAGTCCAGACATATTCGTAGGAATTGTCCCCCGAGAGGCAGTGCACCGGGCAGGGAGGACATACCAGTGGGTTCATATGCACAGGGTCGACAGCAGCCGTCCGCAGTACAGACTTCTCAGGTGGCAGGTGGGAGTGCATCAGTTCAGTTGGTGCGGCAGCCGACAGCACCGAGTTTTGGCAGACAGGACAGGGTGGGGTTGCCCCGAGTGTATTCTCTTGCAGCTCGCATTTCATTTAGGGCTCCAGTCTTGCCGGAGGATGCTGATATGCCTTCAGCGAGCAGAATTACATTCTGAGTATGCAAGTGCTGAGTCAGATTCATCATTGCATCTATTGGGGTTGGTTATGGATCCGTGGAAGGAATGCTGTGTTGAGGCAGCGGTTGGTGATGATGTGAGATTAGGATGGGTCGTAGATCCTGTGTCTTTGAGATAGTTGGCCATTGTCTAGGATGCCGGACCTTGTTTGACTATATCCTAGGAATGGTTTGGCTGGCCATCTCGTGTGTCTGTGTCGATTGCGATCGACGGTTGGTTGTTATGGCCTTGAGTTTAATTTCGAGGGCGAAATTTCTTTAAGAGGGGTAGAGTTGTGAGACCCTGACCTGTTTTCTTTTTCGGCGTTTTCGGAGGCGCATTGTGTGTTTTCGTTGCAGCTTGTTTTTACTGCTTTTGATGCATGATCGGGCTTAGATATGCATGCGGGGTATGTTCCTGGGGTCGTGGACCGTTGTGGCGCAAATCTCAAAAATTTTTTAAAAAAGATATTTTGGAGACCTATAAATATCTGGAGTTAGATATTTTTTTATTAAGATATTTTTCAAAACTTCTCCAGTAAGTCTCCCACTTTCTCTCTGCCTTCTCTCTAAGTTCTCGGGGGCCCAGGGCTCAATTTTCAACGATCCAACAGCAGATCTATGGTTTTGGCGTCGTAGGCTACGCAACCATCCGGTCAGATTTCAATTCTGGTGAAGCTCGATTTTATACGTGGATCGAGGAGTCAAGTTTTAAACTCACCGAGGTAGGATTCTAGACCTGTATGTGTTATAAGAGTGCTTTGGGTAATCGGGTGTCTTTTTACCGGTCGGATAGTTGTAGATCTGGTTTTTCTATAAAATTAGGTTTTTGGGTTAAAAACTGGGTTTTTTCTATTTCGATGGATGGAAACGGGTGCCGGGAGTTTCTTTCGAGGTCTTGGTGTTAGGCCTAAGCATGTGGATGTTCACGGATGTTGTTTTGGAGTTTGGATGTTTCGATTCGAGGTTTAGAGGGCTGAACCCGTAGCGCAAAAACGGTTTCTGCTTGGGTTCGATCGACTGGATCTTAAGGTTCGATCGACTGAACCTGGGATCTTTAGTTCGGTCGATTGGACTGTTGGGTTTGGTCGACTAAAGCATGCTGTTTGGTGTATTGCGAGTTTCTAGTTTGGTCTTCGGTCGACTGGGGGCTTGGTTCGGTCGACTGGAGTGCTGAGGTGTGTTTTGGTGGTTCCGTGGTTAGGTTTTGGTTTTCGATTGGCGTCCTGTGGTATTCAATTGATTGATTTATGGGAATTGATCGATTCAAATACATGTGGATTCCTTTTGGGGTTTGGTTAATGGTGTTATGGTTTCGGGGGTAGTGTGGTGGCCCCAGGTATTTATGTGATGCCGTCCTCGGGTGTGACGTGCATGGTTGGTTTAGGGTTTGTGGCACTGTTGTTTGAGTGCTGGTTATGTGCACGACGTGTGGGTTCGTGGTTTGGTTAATGGTGGAGTTTTGGTGAGAATCGGTCTGAGGGAGGTTTCAGGTGTTGATCTCCAGTTTAGATGCTGGTTGTCCGTGTGTGTGGACGGGTCGTTTGGGTATCGAATGATGGGTATGTGGCTTGTGATGTCTTGTCGGGCTATATGATTATGTGCTTTTATAACTGATTCTTTATGTAAGTGGATTACATGGCATGATATCTGATGTGTATCGTGGTGGCATGCTGTAGAGCTCAGAGTTTTATTAGGCATGGATGTGACGGATTTGTGGGGAACATGCATGTGGTGTATGTGGTATGCTATATGCATTTAAATCCTGATTAGGTTATGCATAGGAATGTTCAGTGTTACCCCGTTAATTTCAGCTTTATCCTGTAATATGCTGTCTTATCCCGTGGCTTACTGTATAGTATGCGGTTTTATCCCGTGGTCTGGTTTACGGTCTTATCTCGTGGTTTGCGGTCTTATCTCGTGGTTTGCGGTCTTATCCCGTGGTGTACAATTTTACCCCGTGGTTTGATCTATGGTTTTACTCCATAGTATAAGGTTTTATCCCAAGAATGTATGTTTATGTAAGAACCTCTATATCAGTTTTACGGTTGTGGTTGCAGAGTGTGAGGGCCGGTTGTATGTATCATGGGTTGCATGTATTGTATCATAGGACAGATAGACCAGTTTTCAAATTGTTTTTAAGAGTCGTGTGAATCGCGATCTAAAAACTATTTTCCAAGTATTTCCAGAATCCTGTGAGTGAGTCAAACATGGTTGTATCCTCGCTTTCCCATTTGCATGTGAAAACTATTTTCAAAGCTTGAAAGAG
>JAULJZ010024093.1:0-38400 GCA_032270985.1 Heliamphora pulchella | reverse complement strand
TGTTTTGTCCTTGTTAGGTAGTTTATAACGTTTGTATATAGATCATGTTTGGATGTAACATGTTTTAGATTTGAAAGTATACGTAATGTAATTCTTATGGCTGTGGAGCCAATGTATGTATGATTTATGTTTTCGAGAGAGACCATGAGTTGGTTGTTATTTTTTGTAGTTTCTTATTAGGGTTTTCGTTGATTTGTTCAATGTTTTACAAAAAGAGTTTTCGATTAGTTTATGCTTCATATAAACTCTTGTGATTCGAAGGAGATTTTGAAACGGCTTATGCTTCTTTTTAAAAAGGTATTTTTTGACCCAAAATGTATATTTTGTTTCAAAGGCTTGTCTTTGGGGCCATGACCCTAGCTTCTTAGGCTACTCTTTTAAATCAAATAAACCATCGGTAATGCGTTTTACAAAGGTTTTAGCCTCGTTTGGGCGTTATGGTTTTTGACCCATTGTGTTTAGGCAATTTTGGTGGATCTTAGTATCCCAAAACGGTTGTTCGTAGGCATTTTGCGTGACCCAGAGTTTGGGGCATCACAACTTGGTATTAGAGCTTTGGGTTTGAATACCTAAGAGCCGTGGAAAGAGGGTGTATCACCTTGTAAGGATGATTGCGTGTACTTGATTGCATGTGTTTAAGTGTTAATTGTTTTTAATAACAAGAGCGTGATAGCTTGTTGAGCATGTTGATGCCATGTTTATGTAAGTATGGAGGTTGGAACTTAGGATTGATTAGTCTTGCCTTCGGGCATTTGGAGAACTTGAAAGCCAAGTTAGAAATGCGTTTAGCTGACGTGTTTTCTAGCAGGAAATCTAAGTAGGTTATCCAAAATGACGCGTCATTTTTGTCGATTCTTCTCGATATGTGTGATGTATTTGTATAATCGTTATGGCTATACATTCGCACGATTATGTGATACGTGTTAGAAATAACATGATAGATCGTCCTTAGATTGTTGTGTTCTATATTTCTTTTATATATAAACTGCGTAACCTTAGAGAGGGTGAGACCATGGTTTGGGTCTTGGATGTGCGACTCGGTTGCAGTGGTTACTAAATGGCAAGGTTATGGGCTGAGTGTCGATCGCTTGGTGCGTTGTGGAACTCATGGGCGAGTTGGGGTTAGCCACATGAGGTTAGCCTTGGTTAGTAAACTATTGAGTGTTCGTATGAGCAGAGTTTTGTTCCGGTGCAATTGAAGCATGGTTAGTGGCTTGGTTTTGGTAGATGGCTCCCCTTGGGAGAATGTTACTGGAAGTTATAGTTGTGTTACGGATGACCTTGTGAGTAGGGACGATAGGGTGTCGGAGACCCTGGAGAATTAGTTGTTATGATTAGATTGCGGATGGATTTGTGGATAGTGATAATCCCTTTCGGTTAAGGTTTGGTGTACGTGGTTTTGGCCGTATGACGAATTAAGTACGTCGTGAGCTATACTATGTTATGAGCCGTGTACTCGGGATGGGCTATAGATGAGAACATAATGGATGGGAGCGTAGTAATCCTTGGTCTAGCGTATGTTGAGATGGCAGAACGTAAGTGATTTTGGGAATATCCCTTGCTAGCGGGGTGTTGTTGGTAGTCAGAGTAGTGTCTGATGACTTGGACGCTGTATACCTTATTAAGGTTTGAGAATTGAGTTATGAGTGAGTAAACTCGAGGATATGGGAACAAGTATGAGTTATAGATATGTTAGAATGCGTACAGGTCACGATTATGTTGGAATGTGTAAGGGTTCAGGTCGCAGTTCTAACGTGCGACGAGTATCAGTTCTATGGGATTCCTACGAGAATGCAAGTCCGTGGTTTGGTCGTTATCTTCGTGATCAGGAGATCGTGACTGGGAACCGTGCTGGGTGCATGAGGTTTGAAAGGACCATAGAAGGGTTCGATAGTGTGGTTGGCTTAGTGCTGAGACGGTGTATCCTGAATATGATATGTCTAGAGGTTGTTTGTGTTCGACCTTAGGTTCAGAGATGGGTATGATGTTTGCCCATGGGAACGAAGTGTGAAGTAATAAGGTTCAGTAGTGTACTGTGTGGTTTGGGTGGCCTCGAACGATAGGCGAGAAATCGTGGGTTAAGATATCTGTAATCGATGTGTGCTCTGAGGTGTCTGTATGGTCATGAGAGTTATTAATAACTTTGGATGAAAGGTCTCAAGATTGGGTTTCCTTTGTTTGTTGTCATACACTTTATATGTGAGTTGCTTGGACAGTGGGTTCGAGGCCGTGGCGTGGCCGTGGTTTGCCTAGCAGGAGTTAGGTGAGTAAGCGCAACCTTGTGGTGTGTTGGTTGTAGCATGTCGGTGCGCAGTGGGCATGCGCACGAGGGGCATCTGGAGTGTTGGTTGGGGCGCTGGGGCAGATCACAGTTTTAATCTGTGATGGTTATAAGATAATCGATCACGGTTTTTACACGTGATTGTTTAATAAATAAGTTCACATTTTTTATTATTTTAATCACACTTTTCAAATTTTAACGCACGTAAAAAATGTGGTTGATAATGCCAACATGAATTAACAATCACACTAATTTCATTTTTAATCAAATTTTTCATTATTTTTAATCACGCTTTGCGTTATTTTTAACCACACTTTTTTGTTTTTATCACGCACAAACAGCGTGGTCAATAATGTGAAATCGACTTAACATCACACTAATTTTATTTTTAATTACGCTTTGGGTTATTTTTATTCATGCTTTGCAGTATGTTTAATCACACTTTTCGGTTTTTATCATGCACAAAAAGTGTAGTTGATAATGTAAAACTATAATGTTTTAGTTTTAACAATCACACTAATTTTATTTTTAATCACGTTTTTTTATGTAAATAATCACCCGCAAAAAGTGTGATAGAAAATCTCGACTTTAGAACACATCCACATACACCACGCTTGGAAAAGCGTGATTATAACCTTATAATCACACATTTAAAGCGTGGTGTTTCAACTGTTTTCTAATAGTGGAGCCTCAAAACAAGTTTTACAGGATCAAATGTAATGCGAAAAGATATAAGATTTTTCGACTCACACGAGCCTCGAAGAAAAATAGAATGATATATATACATATATACTACAATACTTCACATGCAATGATCGACTCTCACGAGCCCCACATGCAACACAAATATATACATCGACTCTCATAAGTCCCACATGTAACACATGGATCTTCTCAAGTTTTCACCGAAGAACCACAGCACCATCTAATGTATCGTTGACCAAAGCCAACGTTTATCGGACCACATTTCCGCCCATTGTTAACCAGAGTTAACGTTTATCGGACTACATTTCCATCCATCGTCAGCCACACATACATACGTGAATAAAACCAGAGTTTTATATTCATGAGGACCACATTTCTGTCCTTCAATATGCATGAGTAAAACTAGAGTTTTAAAATGCACCAAACCACGTACAACACTACATTTCACATAACGACATCATGTGCCATATAACTCGTCATGACATCACACGTCACACAACTCAACATCCATTCACCCGGATGACCAACAATCCACAAAATAAAATGTAACCCGAAGGCCAACTCCAAACCACCCACAATACGGTTTCCACAAACATTTTCACAAAACACCATATTTTCCTAAAACTCCCATTTTTAGAAAACAAACTTTGGACCCAAACACGTCCCGCACCCAACTATGCATGAACACCACGATTAACAAAACCACGTTACCTCCGAGGATGACAACAAAACATAAACAAACCCCCAAGGCCACCACACAACCCACCAAAACAATAAAACAACCCTAACAGGACATCTGCCGACTGAACCTCATAATTCAGTCGATTGAAAAGCTACTGAAAAAACATAGAAAAACCCAAACCCAGGTCAGTCGACTAGATCATCACCCCTAGTTGACTGGATCACCTTACTGTCGACCCAGTCGACTGAACCACCCAGTCCAATCGACTGAACCACAGCGAAAACGAAACCCTAGCTACAGGATCAACTCCCCAACCCTAAAATTGAAGCATCCAAACTCTCTTTTGATACCCTCAGACATACACAAGTCCAAAATCACAAAGAAACACCGAAAGAAATGCCTCAAAACCCGTTTCATCCAACCGAAAACAACCAAAAATGATTTTGAACCAAAGCCCAACTTTTCGAAACATATACTAACTTTTCATGCATTTTAAAATGGTAAAAACACATACGATTATACGTAGCACCTTTTTTAAGACATGAGAATCTAGGATCCTACCTTGTTGAGTTAAAAACTCGACGCCACAAAAAATGAACCTCGTCAAAACAAGATTCCGTCCAGATGAATGCGTAACCCCTGGTGTAGATAATAAGGATCCACTACCCGATTGCCAAAAATCAAGCCTCGAGCCCACCAAAAGCTAGAGAGAAGGCAGAGATTTCGGTTTGTTTAAGAGAGAAATGAAAAAATCTAATAAAAATATCAAAGGGCTAGATATTTATAGGCTCACGAAAATATCTCTTTCTTTTTTTTTTTAATTTCGCACCACATTGCTTAACGGCCTTGAGATCCAACCCAACATGCATTTCTAAGCCCGAACATGCACAAAACGCATATAAACATGGAATAATAAAAACGAGAAACAACGTGTTAAAAAAAATGGGTTAGGGTCTCATTTTTTCTTTTTTTTTAAAAAAAAAATTAGCTGTTGGGCTGAGCCTTCCACAACGGCACTATTTCCTGAACCGTTCATTTGAAAACAACTTGATCGTGGCCGTTGAAATTAAAAAGTGGCCATTGGAAAGTGGTTGGGCCTCGGGCCAAACAGGTGGACCTCAGCCCAACCCATAGGCTCTAGGGGATGGCTCAAACCCGTAGCTAAGAAATTCGGGCTCGGGCAAGCCTGGGCCTAGGGCGGGTCACTACAGTTTTGGTTTTGGACAAGTCTCGGGCTGCCCGCAGGTCGTAAGCCAAAGTTACACCCTTAGTGTAAACCGAATTCTACATACTAGATTAATTACTATGTAGAATAAAGGATATCAATGCATAACATTAAATAAATAATGAAACGCATGCATTACTCATACAGATTCTCATTAAAATGAAAAAATAATTTTTTATTAATAAATAAAAACAATACCAAAAATTTAATGTATGATTTTTTGTATACAACCCTAACAAACATAATCATGTTTTTGGAGCACTTGTTCAAATAGGATATATGAAAAATAAAATAAAATAATATCATTTCCTCAAAAAAAAATTTATTTAGCAATACTACACACCCAGAAAATTATACCATAATTTAAAATAGATAGATCAACTTTTCCTAAGTGTGTAGGATCCAAACACCCAAGTGAATTTGAATTAATCCATTTTCAAATTTGGGTTAGAGGACTGTTCTGTATTTTTTCTTTTTTTATTAGAAATGAAGAAAATCTAGGGACGTCAATTTTTTCTGTTCATCCTGTTATTTATTGATTTTCTCCATTTTCGACAACCCGTGGAATAGGATTTAGGCCCAACCCTGACAGAAGACTATAGTAAAGCCACTGTTTTAGGCCACCAAATTTAGACTAAATTTTAGGGCCCCAAAAAATTGTAAGTATTTATATAAGTTTGTATATATTTTTTCCTATATAGTCCAATCCAATTAAAAATAAAGAATTCAATATTTTTTTTTTAAAGCCCAGTTAAAAAATAAGAGTCCACTGCTGCAGCAAATTCTCATAATCTCATTCAGCCAAATCCCAAGCTAATTTAGCTGAGAAGAGAACAAGTCTTAAATCTTAATTCTCAAAATCTCATTCAGTCGCCGCTACTCTCAATGGACTCAATCCCTAGCTTGTTAAACAGATAGTATTAAGCTTAATGGAGGCGTTAACCCCAATAGGACACACAATGATTTATTTATAGAACAACAAGACCACATAATAAAATATGGTGTGCCCAACCACACCGGATAATAATAATAATAAAGTTAATATAATCATAATAATGCTAACACCCCCTCAAGCTGGCGCATGTATATGTAACATGCCCAACTTGTTACATATGTATCGAACCCGAGCACTTGAAACAGACTTAGTAAAGATATCCGCCAATTGCTCTCCAGTACGAACCGCACCGAACACAATGACACCATTCTGATACCCAGTCGAATAAGATGGCAATCCACCTCGATATGTTTAGTATGCTCGTGGAACACCGGATTCGTGGCAATATACACTGCAGATTTATTATCACACCAAAGCTACGTTGGGCCATTGTAGGGATCACCCAACTCACTAAGCAATTGACGAAGCTACAAAATCTCAGATGTGGCTAAGGCCATGGCTTGGTATTCTGCTTCGGCACTTGATCTCGAAACCACGTCCTCCTTCTTGCTCTTTCAAGAGATAAGATTGCCACCAAAAAAATATAGAGAATCCAGAAGTGAACTGCCGATCAATGGGGCATCCCGCCTAGTCAGCATTAGAATACCCTTCCATCATAGAGTGGCCGTGATCACTAAAATGAAACCCCTTACCAGGATTACTGTGGATATAGCGTAGAATTCTAACCACGCCATTCTAATGTGGAACCCGAGGTGCATCCATGAATTGGCTCACCACTCTCACAGAAAAGGTTATGTCTGGTCTTATCATTATTTTCAGATAATTTAACTTCCCAACCATTCTCCTATATCTGTCGGGATGAGGAAAAATATCACCCCCATCAAGGAGAAGTTTAACACTCGAGTCCATAGGTGACTTAATTCCCTTTGCGTGCAAAAGCCCTGCATCAGCAAGAATATCCAGCACATACTTTTTCTAGGAGATAAAGATACCCTTCTTACCTCGTGCCACCTCGGCTCTAAGAAAGTATTTTAATTCACAAAATTCTTTAGTTTGGAACTGAGATTTCAAAAATTGCTTCAACGCAAAAATGCCCACTGCATCATCACATGTGATAACAATATCATCAACATAAACAATCAATAGAATACAACCAGTAGATAAGCATCTATAGAACACCGTATGATCTTTGCCGAACTGTAGAAGACCAAACTGGTGCACAACCATACTAAATCGACCAAACCACGCACGTGGAGCTGCTTCAAGCCATAAAGAGATCGATGGAGACGACAGACCAGCTACGCCCCTCCCTGAGCAACAAAATCGGGAGGTTGCTCTATATAAACTTTCTCTTGCAAATCGCCGTGAAGAAAGGCATTCTTCACGTCAAGCTAGTACAGAGGCCAATGACGAGTGGTAGCCAGAGACATAAATAGGCGAACAGATGCCATCTTGGCGACAGGAGAGAAGGTCTCAAAATAGTTAACCCCATACGTCTGAGCATATCCCTTAGCAACGAGACGGGCATTCAAGCGGATAAGAGAACCATCAGATTTACCTTGACCGATAAGACCCATTTGAAACCAATAGCCTATTTGCCTTCCGAAAGATAAACGAAAGACCAGGTAGAAGTAGACTCAAGATCGTGCATTTTCTCCAACATAGCACCCCGCCAGCCAGGGTCAGCTAAGGCCTCAGGAATAATATGAGGAATAGTGGCCTGATCTAGAGTAGCGATACAAGTCTGTAAGGAGATAGAAAGGCCCTTGTAGGAGTGAGTCTAGAGAGGATGATCCCTGCAAGTGCGATAAGATTTCTGAGTAGCAATAGGAGTATCATGGGCAAGGGAAGGAGCACTTCCTGTGGGAAGAGGATCCGCAGACGAAGAGATTGGCTTAGTAAAGGAAATATCCAATGAAGCTAAAGGAGTAAAAAGAGAAGGTGGAAAGGATCCCTCAGTAGGAGGAACACCTATAAAAGAGGACAAAGGCAAGCAAGACACTAAAAAATTAAGATGTGCAAGATCAGATTGCCCACTTCCAAACCCAGCTGAATCTAATGCAAAAAAGAAAGGAGTGGACCCTACAAAGGCAACATCGCGGGACATAAAGAACTTGTGGAGAGATGAATAAAAATAGTGATACCCCTTCTGAGTCTTCGAATAACCAAGAAAGATACATTTGACAGCCCGAGCATCCAACTTCATTCATTGAGGATCGGTGTCACGAACATAACAAAGGCAGCTAAAATTCTTAAGGGGAGAGAGAAAAGGCTCATTGCAGGAGAGAGGACCACCATCGAAATTTTGCCACCAAGGACCTGAGATGGGAGACGGTTAATTTAGTAGAAAGCAGTTAACACGGCATGTCCCCAGAATTGCTTAGGCATATGCATTTGAAATAAGAGAGTACGAGCAGTCTCTCTAATATGGCGGGTTCTTGCGCTCAACGACACCATTCTGCTGTGGGGTAGCTGGGCAAGAAGTCTGATGAACAATACCATTAGTGGATAGAAAAATCTTCAACAGGGTGGAGAGATACTCGCCACCATTATCACTGCACAACATTTAACCTGAGCCTGAAACTGGATGTTTACTTCCATACAAAATGAGAAAAAAATAGATGCTACTTCATATTTATGTCGCATAAGATATAAGAAAATCACACAAGAATAATCATCCACAAATATGACACAATAATGAAAACCAAAAACAGACTTAACGGGACACGGCCCCCAAACATCTGAACGAACCAAAGAAAATGGAGCCAAAGCTCGTTTATTGACCGGAGATAATAAAGGCATACGCAGGTGTTTTGCTAACCGACACGACTCACACTCAATATGAGAAATAGAGCGAAAACTAGGACACAGACTATGTAAACTGAATATAGATGGATGCCCCAGATGGCAATGAGCCTCAAAACTTGGAGAGGAAACTACTGAGCAGGTTGTAGCAGCCATCTCCTCCACCAAATAAAGCCCACCAGAAACTCAACCTCTATTGATAATTTTCTTTGTCGGAAGATCTTGAAAAATATAGCCATCAGGATAAAAAAGCACACAGCAATTGAGATCATTAGTGAGCTGACTGACTGATAATAAGTTAAATGAATTTTCAAGAGTATGTAAGACATTAGATGGCATGAGAGTAGCGGCTCCATGTCCCTTAACTAGTAAAGAAGATCCATTAGCCATAAGAACACCACGATGGCTAGAAGTCACTTGATAGTGAGATAATATACCTACCGAACCAGCCATATGATAGGAGGCACCTTAATCAATCACCAAGGTAGATGGAGTAGTTACCAGACAGGCACTAGGATTACCTGGAAAGGTAGCGGCAGCAGGAGCGAGAGGACTGGGGCTAGTAACTTGAGACTAAGCATACTGCTCATATTCAGCTGGGGTCATCTCTACGAGGTGCTTCTGAGAATAGGAAGACGAGTCTACCTGGGGGTACTCAGCAGTAACATTAGCCACTGGGGACTGTCTTCCATGTAGTTTATAACACTGACTGCGAATATTGCCCTGGATCCCACAATAGTGGCAAGAACGAGTCTCACGAGCCCCCCTACTTGTTCGACCTCCATCACAGCCCCTCCTATGGCCACGGCCACGAGTTCCAGTGCCTTCTCGAGAAGCAATAAGGACAGACTGATCATTAGTATCAGAGGAAGGCTGGGTGTCATCACGGCGCATCGAATGACTCACCCGATAGAAATGTTGAGGGAAAAACTGCCAAGATCTTTGATTTTGCAAACGATTAACGGAAAAAATTAACTGAACGAGCAAATACCGAAACGAGCTCCAAATAAAACTTTTGACGTTGAACGATCAAAATAAAACCCGTGCAACCAAAGTTAATTTAGAAGAATACCTTCTTATCGGTCAATTCTTCAACTACGGTTTGATTCTGAGTTAAAACTCCTGTCAGATCTTCTATTGTATTTTCTTATGCGATTCTCGAACGTAGTGTGGGCTATAGACTATCGAGAACTCGTATAGACAGAACCCAAATATCTTTAGTCTTGAAAGACAAATTATGGTCTTAAATCTGGTTCAGCCTACCCGCATTATATAGGGCTACAGCCGGGACTTGAGGAGTAATTATGAGTAAGACTTCCAATAGAACACAGACACCTACCAGCGATTTCTGCAATTATGGAAAGACAGCAGCAGTTTCTGTAATTTTTTATAAAACACTGAATTATACTTCACACCACTAAAGAACTATAATTGCACTCTGACCCATAATCTCAAGACATTTTTGCATTGAGCTCCTGTTATTAAATACTTACCATTTCTTCCCACGTTGAGATTCTCGATACTCGCCAATTAAATTTAATTACTGACAATTTAATTTAATTGCCATCTTGATATTTCTTAAGCCCTTCGGTTTAACTTATTTGACGGCCGGATAATTAAATCCACCTGCAAGGTTTGGCATGATCAAAACTTATAAGCTTCCTTAAGGGGGTATCGTCAATCTCAATCTTTCGGGACATGAATTCCGTCAATAATTAATATTCGCCATATAAATAATACTGCTATCTAACTTACCGGGAATATAGACCCATAAAAGATCACACTCTCTAATGAATCAAAACAACGAATATTAAATATACGCAAATTAATAATTATTTTAGGATTAAAAGGATAAGTACAATTCATAATAATTTTGTGGTGTGAATTAATTTATATAGTCAATATAAAATTAATTATTCAAAATATTCCGTTTAATACACACAAAGTGTACTAGCACAGAGAGTCGGAACAATAGACGACGTTATTATCTATTCCCTATAACCAAGACAGGCCTACTAAAACTTTGTGCTACAGTCGTACGGATAGTATGTCCATTTCCATCTAAACTGTGAACATAAAACCTATATTCTGCAAAAACCTAAAATCTGATCTTCTGTGTACAAGCCGTACTCTACACACCAGATTAAATACTACACAGAATATTGGACATCCATGTATAACATTAAATAAATAATACACATACATTGCTCATAAAGATTCTCATAAAATAAAAAATTAATTTTATTAAAATAAAATTAAATACTAAAAACATGATTTTCAATATACCAACCCTAACAGGAAAGTCTCAGATAATGTAGGAATATCTGTTCCAGCAAGAATCTGGGAACGAGCCGTGTCATATTTATGATCCAAATTTGCCAAGAAGCACACGATAAGAATCTGCATCTGCTGTTCCTGAAACTTACTAAGAGAACTGGTGAAAGGAAGAAGCCGATCAAACTCGTCGGCAAGCACTTTAAACCCCATAAAGCGCTCCTAAAGAGGACGACCAGCCTGTTGCGAGCGGAAGAAGCCTTGCATCACATCATAAAGGCATGATATGTCGTTTGTGGAGGAATAGATATCCTCCAGAGCCCCCCAGATTTCTTTTAATATATTAGCACTGGCAACCAAAATCTTGACACTACGGTCCATGGAATTCATAATTTGACCGAAGAGACGAGCATCGTCTCGTATCCAGATACGATAAATAGGAGAACTAGGATCAGGGGCATCGTTAAATAAGTGGGAATCTAATTTCGTGCCTTACAAAGATTTCAACACATTCTTCCACCATAAGGGATAAGTAGAAGCACCGTCAAGCTTCTTATCGACAAGCTGGGTAGAAGAAGAGAATACCTCAGTTCTCATTGGTCGCACGATATCCGTCAAAGACTCAGCAGTACCAGAAGTCCGAATAGCAGACCTATCACTCTCCGCTGACATTCTTATTCAAATTTTTAGGGAACCCACAACTTGACAACCCTCACTGTATCAATAAAAATTGGACAACACATAATTTGTTGTTGAATGGAAGCAGGCCATTTCACGGATGAATGAAGGGATGCAGTGAGGGAGACGAAAAAACAGAATTACCGAGACCTGTGCGATTGTTCCAGCGACCGGCGACTGTTCCGGCGACCATCAACTGTTTCGGCTACTGTTTCGGTGACTTTTCTGGCGACTTTTTTGGCGACTTGGCTAGGGTTCTTGTGACTGTTTAAATGCTCAGAGACTGGTTTTGGGGCACGATCAGTGATTGTGGTGACTATTTAGTGGGTTTTGATGGGTTTCGGCAACTGTTTGGGTGGCAACAATTGGATTCGGCGACGTCAGTGGCTGTCGGCGACTTTGGTGGGCTCGTTTAGGGTTGTCAGCGCTAGAGGTGGTGGTTTTGGTGGGTTTCGGTGCTAGGAGTGGACTAGTGTGTGGGTTTCGGCACTAGCGGCAGTGGTTTGATGGGTTCGGCGCTTGTTGGTGACTGTTGGGGACTGGGTTATGGATTTCGGCGCTAGAGGAGGTGGTTGTGATAGGGTTTTGGCGCTAGAGGTGGTGGCTGTGGTAGGTTTTGATCCTAAAGGATGGGACTGGCGTGGCCAGTGGCGAGGGTTAAGGTTTCGGCGACTATTGGAGACTAGTTTGGTGGATTTCGGCGCTGAAGATGGTGGTGTTGCTGGGTGGCGGCGTTAGAGGATGAGGTTTGGGTGGTCGACGGTTAGGGTTAGGGTTCAAGGAGGAGCTGTTGGCGGTGATGGCTCTGATACCATGTTAAACAGATAGTATTAAGCTTAATAAAGGCGTTAACCCCAATAAGGCACACAATGATTTATTTATAGAACAACGAGACCATATAATAAGATACGGTATGCCCAACCACACTGGATAATAATAATAAACCTAATATAATCATAATAAAGCTAACATAGCTAATTGCCTAATTCAGACTCAATAATTCTTATTCAGTCAATTAGTGAGAACATGTCTTAATTCTCATTCAATTGCCGTCTCTCCCCATTGCTTGTTGATTGCTACTTGTTGGTCGTCGCCGGCCCACTGCTCTCACTCTCCAGTCACCAACTTGCCACCGCTCTCGCTCGTTTGCTTGCTGACGCTCTCGATTTTGAGATTTTTAAAAATATCCATTATGTATAATTTTTTGTGTGGAGATTTTGAAATTTTTTGAGATTTATACTGTCATATTGCTTTATCATTTTTGAGTTGATTTTATTTTTTATTTTTTTAATTTGTACAAAATTTTAAGAAATTCTATTTTAGAAGTTCATTTTAAACTCTTTAAAACTTAGGATCAACCCTAAGCGGGAACGAAATTTGTTTTCTCACCCTACTTTTCTTTGCCCCTCGATTACAGACATAAATAAAATTTACTTTTAAAAATATAAAACCATTATATCTAGTTTTTATTTTTTAACTCTTTTTCTTTTTTTGTATGCAGATTTTAAATACTAGTCATTCATAAAATATTATTTATTATTTATTATTTATTATATTATTTTTAATTTTAATTAATATTACTTTTTTAAAATTTATAAACTACTTTCTTTTTCTATCTTTGATAAAATTGAAAATAAAGACTAACTCTTTGGGATATTTTTTAAATTTTACTTTTAAATGATTTAAGTTTTTTTAAAAAAAGTAAGTGTTTGAGATAATTTGAAAAAGTAAATGTTAAAAGAAAATAAAAATTTGAATTTTTTTTTATATTACCTTAAAAACTGTACAAATTTATTATGCTAAACAAATTAACCTAAAAGT
Source organism: Heliamphora pulchella (assembly GCA_032270985.1). Taxonomy (NCBI): domain Eukaryota; kingdom Viridiplantae; phylum Streptophyta; class Magnoliopsida; order Ericales; family Sarraceniaceae; genus Heliamphora; species Heliamphora pulchella. The sequence goes on along the minus strand of JAULJZ010024093.1, from coordinate 25,034 downwards.
TAAACTTTTAAAAAAAGTTAATTTTATTATGATCCCAAACCAGGCCTAAATATCATATTTCTATCCGCACGTCACATTTCCAATAAAAAAAAAAAACCATGTAAAACGGGCGGGATACGGTCGGGGCGGGTGCGAGGTAAATGGTCATCGCTTCCGGGCTTCCACGCCCTCACAAATAAAATAGGTTTGGCCGTAGCAGATTCTGAGTGCATCCTCTAATGGCCGCTGAGAACAGATCGAAGTCCACCAACGGCAGCGATACCAACAAGAACACCAAGAAGAGGAGGCAAAGATATCTCCCCCAAAACGTTACCTCTCTTTCTCTTTACTCTTCCACAAAACACACTTTTTCTTTTTAATTGTTTTTAAAATTTCTCTTTACAATTTTTCAGAAACCTGTGAAGAAGGGTTCGTACCCATTGCGCCCGGGAGTTCAGGGTTTCTTCATTACCTGTGATGGTGGAAGGGAACGGCAAGCTTCTCATGAAGCGATTAACGTTATTGATTCTGTATGTCCTATTCTATTCATTCCCCTTCTCTTCTCTTCTCTTCTCTTCTCTTCTCTGTACAACTTCTAGTTGTATGACCTTTTCTTTCCAGTTTTCTTTTTCTTTTTGGGGATTAAGTGTGTATTATAAAGAAATCCAATTACAAATTTACAAAGGGCATTCCTTAAGCCATGCAACGTTCCAACCCTGCCAAAGCTACTAAAAAAAGAAAACCAGTTTTGCAAATCCCATGCCGAGATCCCCCGGCCATAACTAGTTGGTAAATGGCAATGGAAATGGCCGAGACAAGAAGCTACAAGGGACAGGATATCTGACACTATATATCAGTAAGCCACTAAAACACGGTATCAATACATAAAGGTCCCAACTCCCAAGATTAAGAATATTGACCATAGCTAAACACAAGTTTAGGAACAAAACTAGCAAAAACGACGCTGCATATGTACTTCACCACTGCTATTTAAGACCAACCGGGCATGCCTTTGCATCAAAAACACTACAAACCCCACCGCATTCTTGTTTGTAGACCAACTCCAGAACCTGCTTCTAAATTTACCCAAAAAAACAGACCTTCAAAGCCCACACCTTTGCAACAAAACCACGCAAACCGCACCATCAATCTGTTTCCAAAACCTGCTTCAATTCAATTACCTAGACCCAGCTGCTTGCTTCTTTACATTGTTTCCAAACGAACCACCAAAACATGTCCACACGCCTTTTGCCGAAACCTGTTGCCCACCACAGCACACGGAACCTGGAATAAAACCCGCAACAACACGCCCACACATTTCCCTTACACAAGCAGTAAGGGGAAGGCTTTATACACAAAATAACTAATATTACCGGAAAGACAGAATATTGTACCTAAAAGACCAAAACAGCCACATACACACTTACTCACCCCAATATAACACCCCATAGATCTCTACAACCCAAAACCACAAATCAACAGAAGGACTACATCCTTATAGTCCCCCAGACTTCCACCTTACATCCAGACTACCAACACCACCTGCACGTTAAGATTATATATTGATATGGACAGCCCTTGTTACCAAAAGGCTATGAACATTCCTCATAGCTAGTATTCAAAAGACATAGGGCACCACCTCCCCATATAAAATCTCCAAAACTTAGTCTAATTTAGCCTTTTTCTTCGGGTTAGCCACAACATAGCTCTTGAATAAAATATAAATAACAATTTGTTGGTTTTTTTTTTGTTCTTTTCCTTCTTTCTATGCCTAATTTGCCTATACATATTTATCTGTTCGTTAAGTAAGTGTATGGTCTTTAATTTGTTTCTTGCTTTCCAAGCGGGTGTCTTTTTATCATCCAAATTGCATATACCTGTGGATGTAATGAGGGCGTTTGTTACTGCCTAAACCGTAGTTTTTAGCTTGTAGCTCAGGAAAAAAAAAAAAAAGTTTAAAAAATCCAAGTGTGCTTATAGCCTTTTGCTAGCTTTTGATTCTAAATCGACAAACATGAATTCTACTGTGCTAAGTTATAAGTTTACAACCTTAACAATTATTTGCAAATTTTACTTAAAATGATAAGCATATCTTTTCAGTTATAACTTATAAGTTCATAATTTCAAGGATAATGGATAATATGTTGGAGAATTTTGAATAAAAATAAAAACAAAATAAATATTGAATTTTCTTTCAAATTGTTATTGTCTGTTATGAAATTTAAATATGTTATTTAGTAACCTTTTAATATTTTAGCCGTTACAAAATATTTAGTAACATATTCAATACCATAACGGCCATATAAATAAATTATGTTTATTACTATTCCGTCACGAATCTTAATAGGAATGGTTTCATTTTAATGGTGGGTTTTTATAGTTCTATATGAAGGCTTCTAGCCTTTTGTATTGTGCAGTGAGAATCATAGAGAAATATGCATGGCAATAAAATTAAAGACTTTTTCAATGAGAAATATTCTATTTCATTATATTATATAATTATATTTGTGGACAACTTGGTTCGTGATATACTCTGTATAAACCTTCACGTGGGGAGAAATATCGGCTTTAGGATAGTGTCTGACATTGCTCTCAATCTCACAAGCATCGTCTTTCTTTCTTTCTATTATTTCTGTATTTTATTATGTTTTAAATTTTAATATTATTTTATTTCTAAAAAGTGGAATTCTGCAAGCTTTGTTCTAACAAGACGAACACCCCCAATATTGTTTTTTTTCATTGTGAAAACAGGTATAATTGTTATGTATATTAGTGTACATAGTATGTCGGACTAACCACATAAAAGAAGAAAGAACAGATGTTATGTTGCTGTCTTAGGTGAGCTTGTGGGCCCATATGCAAAAATATATTTGTAGGGTGTTGTTGGTTTTGGTTAAACAGTGGGCTTCTTATAGTAGATTCCGGATTCATCATAGAACAATGATGATCATGTCTCTTTAGACCTATATGTAATATACTAATGTATATAAGTTGGTATTCTTTCTAGTGGTTTGAGATAAAATTACAGTTCTTTCTAATGGTAGGTGCGAGAAACAACATACTGTTCCATGCCATATATGCAGGTGGCTCCATCCCATGCCATTTTACTAGTGGATATGGATAACAATCATATAAACCTATAAAACCATGGATAAGTTGATATATATATATATATATATATATATATATATATATATATTGGTGATTATGTTACCAATATATATCCAATGACGTTATTCATGTGCATTTTCTTCTGGCATCTATTTGATGATTATATTGGTTTCTTGTCATGGTTGTGTGATTATATTGGTTTGTTTAAAATTGAAGATGGTACCTAAGCAGTTAGATAATTTTTCTTTTTCCAGTTTAGTTATATCATTTTTTTGATTGGCGGTTTAGTTATCGTTATCGTAACATTTTCAGCATCCTTATCTTCTTTTTCGTATTGTTTGACATTCTATTGCTCATGTTTGGTTTTGATGAATGAAGCAGCCTTAAGAAAGCTGTGCATTTTTTTAATTATTGCTTATTGCTTATTGCTTTCACTCTTTTAGATCTCCTTTATGTTATTTTGGATTGTGTCTACGTCTCTTCTTATTGTCCCTTTTATTTCAATCAATTGGTATGATTCATGATATTTTTCTTTTATTTTTTGTGGAATGTGATTAAAACACTTGGTAGAAAAGGTCATTATAGTTACTTTGTCTATTCAAATAGGATATATAGATTGGCTACTGTAGTTTTCTCATGCTAAAGGTTCCAAAAGTATGAATACACAATCACACTTGTGGGTGAGGTTGAATTGAATGAGATACTCCTTACTGACCTTTTTTTTTCTTTTTTTTTCCCGTGTGTGGTGCAGTTCTATGAAGAGATAATTCATGGGAAGGCTTCAGGCATAAAAACTGGACAGATACCTGATAAACCATTGAATAAAAAAACTAAATTCACATATTCTGATTCTTCCAGTAGTGACGATGACAACAACAATGACGACGACAACGACGACGACAACAACGACAACGACGACGATGATCAGAAAGACAAGGAAGAGGACAGGGAAGAAGACAAAGATAAACTTGGAACTCATGCAGACAGTGGTGAAAAGCGTCAAAATTCCATAAATGCAAAACCTGATTCTCATAAACAGGAAGAAAGTAAAGATGAAGCTACATGTCATGGAAGACAAGCAGTCGAAGGAGAGGAGCCACCAGAAAAGAAACAACGTCTAGAAACGAATGCATCTAAATATGGAATTGTCTTAAGTAATAAAATGGAGGAGAAGTCCGTTGATAAGTTAATTGAAGAAGAACTTGAAGAATTGGGAGACAAAAGCAAGGTCAGTCTTTGACAGCTGCTGAACTTTGCAAAAATGTTTTGGCTCTTCATATATACGAGAAAGTTTCTGCCAAGTTAGATTATGTGCCATTAAACCTCTTCACTTATGCCCATTCTGTTTTTTTTCCCCAAAAAAATAAAATATAAATCATTCTTTTATGTGGTTATTCTCATGGTTTTCTGTCAATTTCTTTTCCAGCAGTTTGTGCTGGTTGTTTTTTTTTTTTTTTTTGAGTTTTCTTCTAGTCAGTGATATATGCTATTGATAATTGATGAATTTGAAATCAGTTTTTTTTTCGGTAATGTTAACGTGGTTATATATCTTCACCACAAGTGAAATTTGTGGAAATTATGAATATTTTTCTTTTGTCTCAATGTTCTTGTGTATGCAAGAAAATCTGCCATGAAAATTTTAAAAGAGGAAAAAAGAATAAGACGGATGTTGAAACTACCGACTGAACTTATGTGATAAATGAACTTGATTTAAGTTTAGTTTTGTTTGTAAGTCCCTGGTTTGAATAGAGTCAATAGACTTCTACAGCAAATTCCAAACCCCTCCTAAGTTGCTGCTGGGGTAAGGGTCTGATTACAAGGTTATCAACTTAGCATAGGTATTGCCACGATTAGTTTTTTTACTATTCTGAAAAATTGTCCCAAACTCCTCTTGGTAAGATCATGTAAACAGACAAGACTGGTGAAGTAATAATGTTTGAACTTACTAAATTTGGTAGAGTTCTGTTTATGCTTCAGTTTGTCTGTGCTAAATTACTCAAAATCTGCAGCACCTCAACTGGTCTTTAGGTATATCGTTTGATGAAAATTTCTAGTAGTCTCTCCTTTGAAAATTAGAACATGCATTCGGGTAACTTCTCTAAATGGAGTTACTTCTGCCTTTTATACTATTTGATATGCCATAATTTCACATTCTAATTGAAGGTAATAGGTTCTCATCTTGACACCTAGAGCGTGAGGGTAAGCATAATATTCTTCTAGTTTGGCTCCTCTTTCGTTCTGTTCATTAGTTTTCTCTTATAACAGGTTACTAATGGGCCCCGTCATGCTAAAATGATTCAGTTGCTGCTGAATTGCCGCGAAATTTGCACTTAAAGTCTTTAGCTCTAATGACAATCAAAGAAAAAGAAATACTAAAGGACAACTATTAGTCCTTCCATCTTGTCCAGGAATGAAAAGGGGGAAAACGACGACAAACGTGAAACGGCACAAAACACTCGGCACACTCTATGTTCACAGAAATATATGTTGAATAGTTTCTTGATTTTCCTTCATGTTGTGTCAAATTGATTATGTTTGTCATCCGTTTACCATTTCCCTTATTTTATGATACTCTTGCCTGAATCTTCAATGTCTAACCCAATTGATGAAATCCTCTGTGCCCAATTGACACTCATGATCCTTGGCAAAATCTAGGCTTTGCTTTCAATTCGTGAAAATTCATTTTCATCTCTCAGTGACATAGGTATTTGTGTTTGGAATTTGATTTTAACTCAATACATAAATTATGGATGTCATGAATTGATGAAGAGTACACTTTGAATCCCAAATGGCCTGAGTACAAAAGTAACGTGTATTATATAAGGGAGAGGGAACCCCCACCTTAGTAGCTAGTTTTTGAGTTGAATTCTACCAAAAACCGTATAACATGGTATCAGAGTTGGAGTAACAGGAATGGGTAGGGTGCGTGCCCTTGGCGTAATGTGGCAGGTGCTGTCGAGTGAGCACGCTGCGCGTGAGGGAAGGTGTAAAGCGAAGTCCCATATCGCTTGAGTGTAACGTACATTATACAAGCATGAGGGCACCCCCACTTCCATAACTAGCTTTTGAGTTGAGTTCTACTCATAACCATATAACACTCCAAACCATGTGAATTAAACATGGTGCAATCTCCCGGAACCTTCCTTCTTAGGTTGGCATTTGGCTTTGACCTTGCTTGTTTGGTTTTGGCTCATTCTTTTGACTAATATGTATCTTGCCATGTTCCGCCTGCTGATATAACATAGGGTAACTGGATGTTCCTCGTACTGGTCTGGGGAGCATCGAAATGAAAAAACCGTAAATGATGAACATTTGTCTAAGGTGTTCAGACACCGCACAAAATGTGAATGAACTTTTGATAGAGCTATGGAGGTCTTTTAGTTAAGAAACAAATGAATTGGTAATTATTTGTATTCAACATTTCAATTGTAACAGTTTAGGTCATGAATAAATGAAGTGGTAATTCTACAGTTGCCTGATTATTTTGGTGACATAGCACCTTTCTGACCTCTGACTGCGGAGAACTGGTGGGTGGGGAGTGTGAAGAGCTGAACCCAAAGATGCTGCATTCAGCTAATTTAGAATCCTTGGATGGTTTTTAGGAGAGTACATATATATGCTCCGTATCTCTCGTTCTCTTTTAAATGAGGTTAGTTACTTTAATGTGACCTGGGTTTTATGAGTACAAAACATGAAATTAACCTCTCAGTAAGTGAGGGTAAGGCTGCATACATTTGATTTTTCCTAGTTCCTAGATCCCACAATGATGGGAGCATTGTGCATTTGCCCGCCCTTGCTTTTTCTCTCTGCGGTGTGGATGGTAACCTCCTTAACTACCCACCCTTGGCCTAAGAAAGCAAACGGGTGCGTAAAATCCACAGCCAAACTGTCTACGGCATGTGGCCACTCGTTCCCGTACCATTCATCTCATCGAATTGAATTTCATAAGGAATCAGTTGGGAGAAGGACCTAGGATTTCCGCTTGGGATCACTCGGAGGATAAGTGGTTTGGAGGCTAAACTTGAGGATCACTAAGGCTGCTCAGCCAAATCATCTTCCCATCGTTAGCCCTATCTTGATTGACCTTGAGGCAAAAGTGATTTTATATAGATCCTTGACATCTTGTAGCTATTATTATAGGGTGACAACAACCTATTGCAACTACCTCTATCACCGGATGATCCGACCACCATCAAACCAATGGTGATGCACCACATGCCCCAGGCGAGCTGTCTAGCAGTCCCTCTCTGCTGGTTCACCCCTATATAAAGGTGACCTCTTCATTAATAATTTTCCTCTGGTCCTTGCCATCTCACTGTGGCCCTGCCACCCACTTCTGCCCTAAGGGTGCTCGGCTCTCTCATGTTCCCAGATGAGGACCTGTTCCCAGATGAGCGACATGTTCCCAGATTAGGCTGTCGAGCCACCAACACTAACTTTTCTACACACGTTACATCTGGAATGGTTTGTCAGCCAGATCAAGAGTATGAACTTATTGTTACTGGCTAAATTTTAGCGTAGCTGATATGCGTGCATTCTTTTTATTGAATATTCAACTTGAAACTTTCTATGATTGTATGGTTTTCTTTTGACTTTTGCCTACAATTCTTTCTGGATAAAATATATACTTATGAAAAGAAAGACAATCGGAATGACGCACATTTATTGTTTGTTATCATGAAGACTTTCAGTGTATACAATTTGTAAGAAAATTATGTTCTTTGTTTTGCTATGCACATTTGATGTTTTGTTATCATGGAGACCTCAGTGTCTACAATTGATTATATATTCATCATTTACACTTCCGCCTTTTGAGGGTGGCATTTTGTGAGCCCCATCTAGATGCACGGTTACAAAGGCTCAAAGGCATGCTAAAGTGCCAAGATCTCCAATAGAATAAGTGCAAGGCACATCCTAATGTATGAGCTTGAGAGAAGTAAGAGTAGGAGTGAAATATTTTCCGAATAAACTGATCCGACCGACCACACTGAACCAAAGTAGTGGCCTACGGTCGGTTTTCTATCATCCATGGTTGGCTTCGGTTCTAGCTCTTGAAAAAAACTAAGAGTCGGTTCGACTTCGGTGCTAATTGAATTTGTAAGTTTATGGACCGAACCGACCGAACAATCTCTAATCTCTAATAAGAAATAAAACAGCCCTACCCTACCAATTTACCATACTGTTGCGAACAGAGGATAACTTTCTCTTTATACACCCAACTTAACCATGTCTAACCCTAATCATCTAGAGCATTTCAGTGCTTTACAATCTTCATCCCCAAAACAATTGCTCTTCGCACTTCGCACTTCGCACTTCGCACTTCGCACTTCGCACTTCGCAGCAAAAGCATCCACCAAGCACACCAAGCCCTAGCTAGCATCCAGCAAATCAGAGCAATAGCATTCTACACTTCTACTAAATGCCTAAATCTACTTCATGCATCCACCATTTTTGTTCCTTGTTTGACATTTCTCTGTTTAAAACTTTCTTTTCTCTCAAATCATTTGTGCTATACTGAATTTACTCCGTCCAAACCCTAAGAAAATCTTGTTTCCATAGTTTTTGAAGGCTCAAAATCGAAGTCCCCAACTCTAACAGAGAGAGAGAGAGAGAGAGAGAGAGAGAGAGACTATTGGCTATTTAAGTTGAACAGCCCTCTTGAGTTTCGTTTGATATAATTTTTGATTTGCAGTATCTTAAGTTTTGCATAATTACTTTTTGATTTTTTTCGTTCACTTTTTGTCAAACACTGAGGACACTATTTTTTTTAATGATTTTTATGTGAACAAATATTGACTTCCTCTGCTAAAGAACACAGATGCTCTCATACGCAGATACTGATTTTGTTTCCTCAAAAGAAATACTGATTTCATCACACCGCATGCACCGACCAGACCGACCTGTTCGAAATTTAGTTCGATCAACTCGGTTTCCTATTTCACCCTGTCGAGTTCGGTTTGCAATGACTTAAAACCAGAGGCTTCGGTTCGGTGAGAATTGGCACCAAGGCACTGGCCGAACCAACTGATTTTCACCCCTAAGTAAGAGTCATAGATAAAATATTACTTATATTTGAAAGCAATTTATGATCTATGCTGTAGATAACAGAAGGTGATGCTTTTTGACCTATTTATTAACTTACTATTTTGCTTCTAACATTTCTTGTCATAGATATGCCTTCAATCGTTCCCTTGTTTTGACAACATTTTTTTTATTAAAAAAAAAACAGAGGCATTTTAACAACCTTGATTCGGGTTGCAACGGTGTTGTCTTTGTTCAAATGCGAAAGAGAGAAGGAGATCCAAGCCCCAAGGATATGGTCCAACACATGATGATGTCAGTTGCCTCAACAAGGAAACATATGTCAAGGTTCATTTGCTTTTGTCTTAATACGTTACCTTTTATCTGTTAATTGGTTTGTTAGGAAAAAACCATGTACAGAAGGTTTGCAATCTGGTTTTAATCAGGTTCATGTTAAGAGTGTTACCAGTTGAAGTGACATGCTATGCTTCAGAAGATGAGATTACCAGAGCAATCAAACCAATCATTTTGCAACACTTTCCTGTGGAAACTCAAACTGCGCACAAGGTACTATTCATTAACTTTAATCCATGTTGTGTTAAGAATGGGCAAGAAACTGCAATTGGCCCCTACTGCTGCCAAGGTAAAATTTTCGTGCAGAAATAGGTGTAATGGAATAAATTTGTAGGTGGACACCCCACCCAAGGGTGATGTTGCAACATGGAAACCTCTTCTCTAGTTGTGGATAGGGATTTCCTTTGAATAATGTTGGAAACTCCTAGTTTGAAATTATTAGCTATAAATTTGTGGGCATGGATCAAAGTGTTGTTGGTTTTCTTTTTTGTTTTTTTTACTTGGACATGGTGTGCCAGATTAGCAAACCCCACTTGATTGGGGCATAAGGCTTACTTTGGTTTGGTTTAATTACATGGTGTGCCAGATGAGGCTACTATCTATATAATCCAGAGTCGAGAGCACAATGGAGATGTATGTGCTTGAAAATTTACTTTATTGATCTAGAGCAATTGATGGCGTAGCCGTTGATTGACTAGAGAGCCGTTATCTTATTTGTAAATCTCAAGCTAAGCCCAAGGCCCGACGCGAATCAATAAGCCCTTTTGGTTTAATAATTGTTGTTGATAGCTATTTAATTTATTTACGTTATTTCCTTTTCATTAGGAAACCTCTTCTCTAGTTATAGATAGGGATTTCCTTTGAATAATGTTGGAAACTCCTAGTTTGAAATTATTAGCTATAAATTTGTGGGCATGGACCAAAGTGTTGTTGGTTTTCTTTTTTGTTTTTTTGTTTTTTTTTTACTTGGACATGGTGTGCCAGATTAGCAAACCCCACTTGATTGGGGCATAAGGCTTACTTTGGTTTGGTTTAATTACATGGTGTGCCAGATGAGGCTACAATCTATATAATCCAGGGTCGGGAGCACAATGGAGATGATGCATGTGCTTGAAAATTTACTTTATTGATCTAGAACAATTGATGGCGTTGCCGTTGATTGGCTAGAGAGTCGTTATTCTATTTGTAAGTCTCAAGCTAAGCCCAAAGGCTCGACGTGAATCAGTAAGCCCTTTTGGTCTAATAATTGTCGTTGGTAGCTATTTAATTTATTTAAGTTATTTCCTTTTCATTAGGATTATAGTTTATTTTTTAATTAAGGTGTTATTTTTATTTTTTTTGTTGGCTAGGATTTTGATTCCTTTTTAAATTAGAGTTTTAAGTTTATAAATAAGTGGCTTATTTGATATATTAATCAGAGTTGAATTAATAAAGAGTTGAGTTTTTAAGCTATGCCTTATGTTAGGGTTTCAATCCTTGTGCGCTATCTATCCATTATTCTCACCCTTCCACATTTTGCAATTTGCATCAATTGGTATCAGAGTTTAAGCTCAGGATTCCACACTTCTTTTACTCCTTCTGTAGCCAAAGATGCTCTGCATCAATTCTTAGCTGTCGCCACCACCATCCAATTGCTCTGATAACCTTCATGGTCCCGACAATCTCCAACTTCACACCAACAGTCATTGCCTCTGCCGTCGCTCTCTGTGTGAAAATCCTACCAGCGCCGACGCCACTATCGGCGTTGACGACCTCTGGAGTTGTTGCTGCCACCACCAATCGTCGTCACCTCAGTCGCCAACGCCTCGTTCCCTCATCTCTGAAACCCTAGCTGCTGAAATCCTAGCCCCTTTCCTCTTCCTTTCGATCTCTATGTTTCCCTTCTCTCGCCAAAACCCTACCCACCATCAGCGTTGACGACCTCCAGAGTCGTTGCCGCCGCTGCCACCACCAATCGTCGTCAACTTTGCTGTCGACGCCTCGTGCCCTTATCTCTGAATCCCTAGCCGTTGAAACCCTAGCCCCTTTCCTCTTTCTTTCGATCTCCACGTTTCCTCCCTCGCCAAAACCCTACCCTCCTTCGCCAAAACACTAGGCCCTCGTCGCCGTCGCCATCGCCTTTGCCATCATCGACCCTCGCCTCCTTCCCCTCTACTGAAACCTAGAAAACCTCTCAGCATGCCCTAGTCGTGACTCCCTTCGAACTCTCTCATACTTCTCGTCAACATCTCCATTCCTGTCATTCGGCACTAGCCCTCGTGCCGTCGCCATCGTCACCTCGCGTTGTCGCCATCGTCGACGCCTCGCGTTGTCGCCACCATTGATGCCTCGCACCGTCATCATCGTCGAAACCTCGTGTTGTCGCTGCCCTCGCCTAAAACCCCGCGGCTAAAACCCTAGGGACTTCCTTTCCCATAGTACTTGCAGCAATTAAAGGAGAGTCACCCAAGCTACAAAAACTCGACTAGTCACCTTTTAGTCCAAAAAATTACATAGCCTTTTGAATTCGGCCCATGTTCAGTCACTTTAATGACCCATTCCATTACTCTTTCTTTTAAAAAAAACAACCTAAATAAACCAAACCCATTAAGCTTTTTTTTTTTCCCTTTAAAAAAAGAAAACCAGTCCACATTAACAAAACCAGACCTATTAACCAAATTTCTTGCACCCTTATGCTTACATCTACCCTATATCAATCGGTCCAATTTAGCCTTAAAAAAACATATTCTCCACTTTATTCCCAATAACCTAACCATAACAATGGTTACCAATGCTGAGTTGAACATTAGAGTTGAGGTTTTAGATCAAAAATTTCAAGAAATGCAGAGTGCTTGAAAGCAAATGGCTGAAAATATGGTACAGATGCGAGCCATATTAGAAAAATTGATCACTACCTTTTTTGGAGATCAAGGTAAGCAAGTGGCTACTACCGGTGGAATTTTCAGTGCTCGTCAACCACAATCTTTTGCAAACCAATGCATGGTAGAGGATCCACGGCTGCTTGAAGTAGACAGGGGTGCTAAGTTAGAGGTTTCTGACTTTAATGGGGATCACGATCTAAAGGTATTCTTTGATTGGTTGCATAGTATAGAAAGTTTCTTTCATTGGTATCACATGACAGGAAATAATGTTACTTTTCGCTGAAGCAAAATTGAAAGGTACAGCTAGAATTTGGTGGACCAAGTATCAACGTGAGTACTATACAACTATTCGTACATGGACCGATATGAAGGTTGCCATGAATGTTCTCCAACTTAGCAACTAGATCTGAGTTCCCATGGAATGAAGATAAAAAGGCTTCAATACGTGCACTCACAGAACCCTTTACACGGAGTGAGAGGACTTTCGCGGAGCCCATTTGTAATGAGTTCTCCGAGCGTCCTCCCTATGCTACTCCGACTTCCTCCTCGACTACAGTTGGAGGTTATACCATGTCTAAGTGTTTTAATTGTCAAGGGTTTGGACATCATGCTAGAGAGTGTCCTTCTCCTAAACTTAATATGGTTGTTATGTTTGTTGCTATACTGGAGAATGAAGAACTTGTGGAGGCAAAGGAGCTTGTGAACACGAAGCTCGATCATCGGATTGTTGAGCCCCTCGACCTTGTTGAGCCCTCTTCTGATGAGGAAATTCAAGATGGTACTCTGGGTATTATTCGTCCTCTCCTTGCGATTCAGAAGGACAACAAACAAATTGAAACTTTGTAGCGTGGCCATATTTTCACTATCAGGGTAAAGTGCAAAGATCGTATTTGTTTTTTGGTGATTGACACTGGGAGTTGCACCAATTCATTATCTGAAGAAGCTGTGAAGAAATTGGGTTTAAAGGTAGTGTGATACCCCATTCTACAACGATGCGAGATAGAAATTAAGTATGGTATATAAAAAAACTCGTGGGCTACTACTAATAATTTGGATTAAGCATTTTGGGCCGCGTTGTTAAGTTTTTTATTCAATTTATTGGGTCAGTGGTCCACTTGGGTTGTTACAAATGGTATCAGAGCTTAGGTTTTAAGTCTTGAATGGATTAGCTGTGGGTGACAATGGCTACTGATTAAATTGGATTTGATTTTGAGGTTATGTATTTGGAGATTGAATGGATTATCTGTGGGTGGTAATAGCTAGTGATTAAGCTGGATTTAATTTTGAAGTTTTGTACTTGGAGATTAGATATGAGTTGGCTGATAATATTTAATCAAAATATTGATAATAGTTATTCGGGTACGATATTTGGTGATTAAGTTAGTAATTCGTTTTACATTGATTTAGAAACTTACTCGTGAGCAAGATCCTGGCAATGATGGAGATTATGTTGTTCTTAGAGTTCTGAAATATACGCGAGTATACTAGTGATTAAGGTGTATTGAAGTGTATTCTATTTGGTTTGGACAATTGTCATAATTTTTATAATACTTTTGGAGTTCGATATCAATATATGTGAATGATATTTTGAAGCTGGACAATCCTCCTGTATGAGTGGTTTTTGGACGGTGTTACTTAGCAGAATTATTTCCTCAAGTAAGATATGCATAACGATTTTGGGAGTTAAATAGAGTTTGAAGTAATTAGTGTTGAATTGTATCACTACAGTCATGATGGGACAAATATTTTGGTGATTCTAGATTAGATATTAAGATTTTGATTTATGTCAAAATTCTAATGATGGTTATTGAGGCTCATATGGATATGATGTATCTGCGGTTAGTGCTTCTACATATATTATCTTGGTTGTGTTAGTTATTCAACCAATAAGTTTGGGTATCAAAACTATCCTAAAGTCATCAATATTAGTTTAGCTTATAGTTGAAATTATTTTTGGGAGATTTTAGATACATATGTGTTGTAATAATATAATTTATTATTAGTGGGAAGGACATTCTACAAGAGTTTGGCAAGATATATAATCATAGTAAATAGTTCAATTTTTTGAATTGTGAAGAATTTGTTGCGATGCTTGGATATTTTGATGATAATATCTATTTTTACGCGATCTTTGATGTTTTAGTACTTGCGGAGATTACTTAAATGCTAGTTTTGTAGTGATCAATTTTTCGTGTGAAAGCTAATAGTATTTTAGGTGTTGATGGAAGACTTGGTTGAGGTTGTCTCAAGAGATTATTAGTGGAGTATACTAAATTTATTATTTTTGTGTTCACACGACGTTTCATATATTTTTATAGCCTTTTAGTTATGCCTTTCAGTTTAAGAAGCAATTGTGATGAATTGTTATTTTAGAACAATCTTTTGGCTTGGTTCTTAGCAAGAAATTATATAACTTGAATGACTCATCTGATATTATAGTATTGACTTATGTAATTTTTCATGGATGTGAATATAAAATGTCTTTAGTGGATTGATCGAATGTACATAGTTATATGCGTTTAAAATCGAGAGAATTTATCAGTTAAACAAATGTGTCACGAGGTTGCGAATTGGATAATGTATAAATGACTTATTAGAGATTTTAGGGGATTGATTTATTGACAAGAGAAATTAGAGTGTTTTAATTATTGTGGAAGTCTAATTTTAGGAATTTAGTTGCTTTGGTGAGACTATGAGCACTTGGAGTTATTTGTGGTAATTTTACTTTGATCGGTGGGCATGTTGATTGTTAATTTTTAATTTATTGGATTTCGATTATACCTTGAGGTGAGACCAATAGTTTATATGATTAAAGGAGACATTGTATAGATATATTCATATACTTTTTTTGAAGACAAGTAGTATTCAATAATGATTGAATTTTTTCAAGAGACATTATATTTAGATGACGACTAAGTCATATGGTTATGTATAAAAGAGAGAAATTGTTGTTGATTATTTAGAATCAAATACTATGCTTAGGGGTACCAAATGGATGATAGATTGGTATTAAGAGATAATATTGCATTAGATCAAGATATTTTGTCACTGGTTAATTTTTTTTTGGATCCTTATTTTTTTATTTCTTTATTGCAAGTTGATATGCATAAGCGTTGGTTAAGACTTAAAAATATCAATTTTCACTTCAAGAAATAGATGACATGTGTTTGGTTATATGTGATAAAAGTAAAATGTACTGTCTTAATTGGAGCATTAAAATTTTGACTTAATTAAGGTAAATGATACAATTTAATTGGTAGAACATTAACCGACACATTGAATTTGAGTTAGATGGTTCGGTATAATCTTATTAGTAAAAAGCTAGTTGGTGAGTAATTTGACACGCACAATAATATAATAATTTTATTAATACTCCTGGCTAATTTAGATGTTATAGTATAATTTGTAAAGGAAAAAAAATATATGTTTATAATATAAAATGGTATCAGAGCCAACCCTGGTTCTCATGTAGAGTTCTGTGGTGGTGTGAATAGAGGAGTAGAGGCTCCGAAAAAGGGTAGAGGCCCCGAAGTTGTATATCTTGTGCATGCTTATGGGTTGCTCTGTGTCCGCTAATGGGTTGCTATTTACATTCTAATCAGGGGAAGAACTTGGGCCACGCGATGAGGGCGTCGCGTCTTTGAGTGGGAGATATTGTGATACCCCATCCCACATCGATGGGAGATAGAAATTAAGTATGGTATATAAAGAAACTTGTGGGTTACTACTAATAACTTGGCTTAAGTATTTTGAGCCGTGCTGTCATGCACTTTATTCAAGTTATTGGACTAATGGTCTACTTAGGTCGTTACATAGAGTCTCATCCTGCACCTTATTATGTGGCTTGGATCACCAACACCAAGTTCAAAGTTGATAAGCAGTGCGCTGTTATATTTACTTTTGGAAAGTTTAAAGACACGGTGCTGTGTGATGTGCTCCCTCTTAAGTTTCGTCACATTTTCCTAGGTCATACGTGGATATGGGATCATGATGTAGAGCATGTTGAGCGTGCTAACACCTATTCCTTCGTTAATGGCAAGACAATGTACATGCTTACGGCTTACGTGTGCTACTGATTCACGTACTGTCAAGTTGGGGAAGAACTTTCTGTTGGTTCGTTGTATCCTCTTTTTGCTGGCATCCTTGGTTCTATTGTTAACTCGCCAGAGTCGAGTTCTTTTCAGTGGGGGAGAAATGATGGCGTAGCCGTTGATTGGCTGGAGAGCCGTTATCCTATTTAGAAGCCTTGGACTAAGCCCAAGGGCCCACGCGAGTCAATAAGACCTTTTAGTCTAATAATTGTCCTTGGTAGCTATTTAATTTATTTAAGTTATTTCCTTTTAATTAGGATTCTAGTTTATCTTTTAATTAAAGTGTTTTTTTTATTTCCTCATTGGTTAGGATTTTGATTCCTTTTTAAATTAGAGTTTTAAGCCTATAAAATATGAGGCTCATTTGATGTATTAATCAAAGTTGAATTTATAAAGAGTTGAGTTTATAGGCTATGGCCTTGTGTTAGGGTTTTGACTCTTGTGCGCTATTTATTCACCATTCTCACACCTCCACGTTCTGCATCAACAATGTTCTAGATGAATATCTGCGTGCAGAAGAACAATGTAGAGTACAACAACAAAAAATTTGAATATGTGTGGCACTGTCAACAAGTCTCAAGTTTCTAATCTTTTTCAGGACGGTACCCAAAAAAAAAAAAATCATACATGCCCTAACAAAGTAATGGGGAAAGGATTTTGTTCTTCCATAGAAGCCTTGTTATCATAGCGGGCACGTCTACGGGGGAGGGTTGATATTCCAGGAAAGATCTGATAGAAATATGTACATGCTGTAGTGGGCTTATATTTCTTTTTCTTTCTTCTTCCTCTTTTTTTTTATTTATTTATTTTCTTAGATAATCTTTTCTATTTTCTTGTGCTGCATTGTTCTATAACTACGTAAAATGAACTCATTTCTAACTCTGCTTTCTGCTATGTTGTTTTTCAAGGATTTCAATCTATAAATTTGTGATTTGTACTAATTACTAAATCTGAAATAGAAGTTATTTATGCTGTAAGTGTAAGATTTTTTTTTCTCTTTTTGCCTGATCAAATTAGGTAATTGTTACTGGGGTGAAGCAATTAAGTTAGCAAACTTCACTTCCTGGTTTATTTAACCTTCATTGATGCATTTATTCTTCTAGTACAAAGTTTTATCTGTCGCGCCTGGAAGAGGCAATCTTTTAATCTAGTACCTGACTTAATTGTGTGTTGTAGTTTGCAGTATTGTATGAAGCCCGGTCAAATACTGGTATAGACAGAATGAAAATCATTGATGCGGTTGCAAAATCTGTTCCTGCACCTCACAAGGTTGATCTCACCAACCCAGATAAGAACATAGTGGTTCAAATTGTAAAGGTAAGATTGTGCTTTTTCCACATAAAAATCTGCCTTAGATATATGCATTTAATTCTTGTTTATAATACAACCAATTTTCACTTGTTGAGCTGCCTGTCTCCTAGAGAGTTTTTGCTAGTTCACACCTTGTACATCTGGTTTGTACATTAGGATTAATGGCTTGTCAATCCGGTTAATCAATCTTCTGCTAATATCATTTGCCATCACTCCACCTCCCCAACAGGAATCAACCTCAGTTTAACACAGCTTCACTTTCAGAGGCAAAAATACATCAAAAAGGAGAAGGAATCGGTAATAATATCATTTGGGTTTTAATTGGAAAGTCGTTTGCTAAGAGATTGACCCTAGTATTTTCCAAGAAAGGGAAATTGAGTTGATAAGAGTCTGTCATCAAAGATAAATTATAATAGGGACCAAACCATAAATTATAAGTATGGCATCCAGAAATTAATAGAAGTATTAATATATAATGAGTCTTAATTTTTTCCCAGTTTTTTGGATATGCTTGGAATTTGTTTCTTATTTTTACTTCATACCATAGTTGTCAAATCGTAAATCGAAATCCAAATTTTGTGAATTGTGAACTGAATCGAGAGTTGTAAGATTCATCATAAACAATAGTTTATATTTATATTTGAAATATATGAAATAAAATAAATAAAGCTAATATTGACACAAATTATGCAATATGAATATAATTACATTATCTAATTGGAAAGATATTTATCTTCATCTTAAGAGATTTTTGCTCAATTCCAACTAACTATAAGATTCGTTAAAATCATTGTATATTCTCTTTGGTAATTCGTAAAATGGATTTAAAAAATCTCAAAGAAAATAGAATAAATAAAGATAACAGGTGGGAACTCATTTTTAGATTAAACATAAAACACTTCAAAATGTGTCTTGTATACTTATTGCTAATAAAAGGAAGTTTAGAGAAAATGTTGTACTACTGTTGAGTCCAAGTGATCTAACCCAATCATATTAAATGATGTTTGTTTCAACAATATAGCAATAAAGAATTTATTGAAAATATTATGTTCATCTTTTGCATCGTTAAAAGATGTATTTTCACATTTTTCGCATAAAGGAGAAATAAAATAAAAAAGTTAAGGACCTATTGAATCTGTAATGTTTTTATTATATTTTTTAATCACCACACACTAAGTTGTATTATGTCATTGAAGAGAAAACAAAAGGTGATAAATAAGGGTTTGATATTGTTGGATCTGATAATTTAAAAATCACATGATTCGTAAATAGTGAATCGAACCGTGAATCGTAAGATTTATTATGATTCGATCGCAAAATAGATTCACTCATAGATTCACGTCGATTTATGCATAAATCTTGAATCGAATTGTGAATTAAAATTGTGAATCATAAGATTCTGATAGCTACATATATAAAAAATGGTGTTGAATTGGTTCAATGCATGATAATAACCACCTGGAAAGAAATTTGGTTGGGCACGTGGCGATCGCCTATGTATTAAAACCTAAAGAGCGCCTTGCTAGTTCAAATTGGGTACAAAAAGC
The DNA here is from genome assembly GCA_032270985.1 of Heliamphora pulchella. NCBI lineage: Eukaryota > Viridiplantae > Streptophyta > Magnoliopsida > Ericales > Sarraceniaceae > Heliamphora > Heliamphora pulchella. The sequence continues at coordinate 5,759 of JAULJZ010024093.1, read as the reverse complement.
AGATGGCGAAGATATACCAGATGAAGAAAAGATGGCGAAATTTATCCTCCTTTTTCTCTCATTTGGTTGCCAGAATTTTCCAGTTGAACGCTGAGTTGGCTTCTTCTTCTCCTTGTTGAAGATCTGAGAGTTACACTGTATCTTTCTGTACTGAAGGAGCACTCTCTCTCTCCCTCTCTATTTGTTTTGATTTATCTGGATTTGTTTGGTTTGGGTTTTAGGTAGTTTTTGAGTTGCAGCCTTAATTTGTAGATTTGGTTAGTTCAGGAGTTTCTGGGAGGCTTAGTCCTCTTTGGTGCTCTGGTTTGGGATAGCTAAAAAACCAAAATTTTTTTTTTTCTTTTTTCTAGATGAAGGTTGGAACTTAAAAGGCAGTATTGTTTGTGATGATATGTTTTTTTTTAAAAAAAAACTGATCGCTGAAAAAGCTTGTTTGAGATGGCAGTAGGCTTCTTTTTTCTGGGTTCTTGTTGAAAAGTCTACTTTGCCCTCACTTTTTTGGCTTTTTTGAGTAGTGTAGTTTTTTTGTTTTGTTTTGTTTTGTTTTGTTTTTTCTTTGAGCAATTGTTTTTTGAATGGCTTTTAAGGTTTTTTTATGGGAAGTAATTTTTTTATTTTCTCTTAGAAACAGTCCATATAAAGCCAAAATGGGTTTTCTAGCGATCCAAACAGCCCAACTTTTACTTGGACTTTGAGAAGAAAAAATAAGCCTGAGGAAAAAAGATAGTTCGAACAGGCAATTCTAGTGCTGCCAATTGGGCTGTCAAATCCAATCGGCAGCACGGGTCTGAAAACATTTGCCACGTTTGCACCTCAATGTAATTGCATTATATATATATATATATATTGTATAGTATCGTCATGCATGCGTAGTAATTTTTTGTATTGGAATTTTGGCCTTGATGATGGTGATTATTACATTGTTTTTTGAATTTTGGCTTCCATGACAGTGATTATATCATTTTCTTTCTGTTAAAACTTTTGTTTTGCAGACTGTGTGCTTGATGGGGGTGGTTGAGAAATACAAAGAATTGGCAAAGTACAATCTGAGGCAGCTCACATCAGCCAAACCATAGCTTCCCCCGCGCTTCTTCTTCTTCTACTTCTTCTGAGTTTCGATTATTTGGGAGTTGCTTTTTCTAGTTTTTCGAAGATCAAAGGTTTTTTTAAAAAAATCTTTTTTATGAAAAACCATTTTTCTGGTTTGTAAGATTCAAGGTTTTGATGGAATTATTCCCAAGATGAATAAAAGTTCTTGGTTCTGAGACATTATTTTCAAAAGTTCTTTAGATTATTTTCAAAAGTGCTTTGATTCTAAAAGTTTATGTAGCATGCCCTGCAAACAATTATACATATGTTTTAGGGCTTGATTGGTAAAGTAAATGTTTGATATGTTGGTCAAAAAAAGGGTAAGTAGTTTGGTAATTTAATTTTTTATTAAGTTTTTGAGCAAGTTGCACCGTTGGTCTATGTCGTTCATTTGCCTCTTAGTCTTAATTTCTCTCTTATAATTTCAGTTGATGAGATTTTTAACCTTGAATTTCAGATTTTGTGTTAATTTGGCCAATCGGTGAAGGGTGGTTAGGGTAACTTTTTTATTTTTAGCCAAAAAAGAGATACGTCATTTGGTAATTTTATTTTTAAGTTTGTTTTGGAGCAAGTTGCACCGTTTGGTCTATTGCTTGACTGAGTCCTAGGCCCCGTACGTAGTTTGACTCGAGTCATAGAAAATATTTTTTTTGAAAATGACCTATTTTTTTTGTCTGGTTGTAATATGTAATATTTTTAAAAAAATATTTTTTTATTGTTTGGTGTTCATAAAAAATCATTAATATATTATAACTTATAATTTTTAAAATTTAATAATTGAACAATTTTACTGTCATTATCTTATTGAGCTAGACAAGATAAAAAAATAAAATTATTGAAGAAATAATTGAACAATTATCGGGGTCTAGGATTTTTGGGACTCCAAATCCAAACTTTGAGACCTTGGACCGTTGGAGCTTCAGAACCTCGGACCCCTAAAACCACCTAGTCTTCCATACCTTAGACTCCCAGGACATTAGATCCTCGGAGTCCTTACGACCCTTGACCCGAGACCCATGGGACCCTAGAACCCGTGTACCCTCAAGACCTTTGAGACTCTGAACCCCGTGTACTATCAAAACTTTTGAGACTCTGAACCCTCAAGATTGGGGGACCCTTGACCCCCAAGACCACGCACCCCCGAACCTTCGGGAACTCGAACCTCGGTCCCCTAGAGTCTGACCCTGGGATCCTCAAACCTCGAACTCTCAGGGCCTCGAAAATTTGGAACCTACCCTTAGGATCCCGAATCGTGGGACCCCAGACCTTCGAAACCCTCAAGACCCCACGACTCGGGACCCACGAGACCCCTAAGACCCTCAAGACCCTGGAACCCTAAGATCCTTGGACCCTTGGGACCTTAGGCTCCCCACAATTTCGAGAACTTGGAATCCTAAGACTCTAGGGACCTGGACCCCCCAGGAACCTTGGGATCGCAGAACTTTAGGACCCTTGGACCCCAAGACCCACGGGACCCTAGAACCCCAAAACCTCTAAGACCTTTGAGACCCTGGACCCCCGATACCTTGGACCTCTGTCCCTCGGACCCTTAAAACCCTAGATCCCCAGGACCTTGGGACCTCAACTTTGGGAATTCGAACCTTCGGGATCCCGAGAACCCGAGACTCTTGGACCACTAGGGTCCCAAATCTTGAATCCCGAGACCCTGGACCCCCGGAGATCTTGGGACCCCGAACCCCTGGATTCATGGAACTTCGAGACTCAGGAACCTCTAGGACCCCTAAGACCCTAGCTGGTAAGGGTGAAAAATATTTTCTGCATTAAAAAAATAAAACACGTTTTCCATCAAAATCAAATTATTTTCAATTGATTTGAAAAATATTTTTCGTTGACTTTTAATTTCTTTTGTACCAAACACCAAAAAGTACGAAAAAATATTTTTAAACAATAATTTTTGCCAAAACAAGCATAGCCTTAATTTGGTTTTTATGATTTCAATTGATGCGATTTTAACTTTAAATATGAGATATTGTTTGTCAGTTTAGTCAATCGGTAAAAGATCAAAAAAAAAACTTGTCTGGTTGTACATTTGTGTGGAACCAGAGCCTTGGTTTATTGAGCTCATCATCTTTTCATATTTATTTATTTATTTATATAATTTCAACTTAATTGATTTTTTAATTATAAATTTATAAAATAATTTAATAAAAATAGTCCACCAAAATAAATAAAGAAAAAAGGATAAATAATGATATATAATAATAAAAAAAATTACAGAAGAAAAATACAAAGATAATGAAAGGTGCAACATATAGATTGTCTAGTGTGATACCGGTGCCTAAAGGCACTATATAATATAATATAATATAATTTAAATATTAATTTTGAGCAATAATAAAGAATAAAAAAAATTAGAGCAATAAAGTACTAAAAAGGTAATTTAATCACAATTTCAAGATTTAACAAAAATTAGGTTCCCTAAATTCAAAGTGGAGTTTACTTATCTTAAAATTCAAAAAATGCAATCACATCCCACTCTTTTTCAAAACGAACACAATCCACTCTTTTTTATTCTTTCTCTATCCTCTCACTCATACTAGTTTATTCAACTATTAGATTAAAAAAAATCCTAACTTTATTGTCACATAAAACAAATATCACACTAAAATGTAATATAAATTACTGAGATGGAAGACCAAAATGGTAGAATAGCATGAAATGTAGCATTCTATCATAACATTTAGACAGACATTTTATGCCGAATTGAATTCTATTTCTCATTAATTATTTTAAGTTTAGACATTATTTATTTTTTTAAAAAGAAATTTGGGAATTTAACAATTTTCCATTAATTTATTTTTTTACATAAATAATGTACACATTAAAAAATAATAAAATAAATAACTCGAATCATTAAAATTAGCCGGAGTTGGCTAATCCAGTCCACCAAAGGACTGGAGTTGTTAAATCCAGTCCATCAAACGCCTCTCTCTTACTTGAATAATCCTAGCCATAAACGATGTTAAATCCCAAGTTTCACAAAAAAAAATACCATTTTTTGGTGAATTATTAATAATATAATAATAATGGGAGTTATAAAATAAACAGGTTAAATAAATAAGTGACTTTATTCCTTGCTCTTCTTATTTTAATTTTAGTTTTTTTGGGGCTTTTTGTATCAATATTTCTTACTATCATTTGCATCAAGCTCAAACTTCCTTCTTGCATACGTGCACCCCCAAAAGCACACACTATAATAGAAATTCTTTAGTAGCATATTCGATCAAATAGGTAATTTTTTCCCCAACTACGGATCACATACTACTCCCCCCATAAATTGAAAATTCATTACTCCAATTGCTACGGGAATACCATTTAATTGGCTTAACTTGTTTGAACAGTCTTAGTTAATCATGTTTTTCTTTGATGAGAATCAATATAATCTTTATAAGACTCTTTTTTTAAATAAAATTCAACGGGATCTAAAGAGACTATCTTTTAAATAAAATTCAACGGAATCTAGAGAGACTATATCTTCATCCATAGGATCCCAAGTGCTTGGATCAATCAAAAGTTCAATTCTACATGAACTACTCATTTTTAAATAATATCCACACCAGGTATGCCTAGTTTTTTGTGTCTACCATTCCAACGGAGTCTTTTTCAGCAGTACACATTAAAACTAGTAGAATGTAGACAATTAAATTTTACTAAATAGTTTCATTGGTTCCCGAGGTGATCATATATTTTTAACAAGTATTCTTATTTAATCTCATCATTACGCAATTGAATCTTTTTTGCAAGTATATTAAGGAAAAGAGACCCTTTGTCTAGAACCTTAATTCTATTTATCAATTAGTTGTTTAGATTGTTACTTTTTTGTTGAGACAGCAACTTTAACTCTACAATATTTATTTTCCAGTTACAAACTTCAACTTTATCTATTAAATGAATGTTTTTCACAATTAAGCAACACATGTGATACTCTTTTTTTTTTAAAGGGGCTTTCAGTCAAATGTCCAAAAAATAAGTTTTAACGCGTAAGATCCATCAATAAAAAATTTAACACGCAAGGTCTAATTGTGCGATTTCTCTCAAAAATACCCTGCAAACAGATAATTTAATATACAAACAGATAATGCAAATAGATAAATTTATCTGTCTGCTTATTTATGCCAAATAGGTAAATTTATCTATTTACATATCAATACAGATAATACAAATAGATAAATTTATCTATATTTTTTATACATATTTTGAAAAGATACAGATAAATTTATCTGTGTTCTTTATACATGTTTTGAAAAGGTACAGATAAATTTATCTATTTTCTTTATACGTGTTTTTAATAAGACAGATAAATTTATATGTGTTTTTTATTTGTGCTTTCAATAAAATATATAAATTTATCTGTGTTTTTCATATATGTTTTGAAAAAGTACAGATAAATTTATTTATTTTAGAGTATTTTTGTCCCAAAAGGTCCTTACACGTTAAAACTTTATGCGAATAGGCCTTACTCATTAAAAAATCTTATACTGGATGAAAAATAGTAAACGACTTAAAAATTTTGTGGCGCCCCGTCCTCTGTGTATGTCGGGACATACATAAATATAGATAAGGAGAATATTCTAACCATTCATTCATATTTAAATATCATAAATAGTACATCATTAAGAGTTTAAAACTAATTAAAAGTACATAACGAT
>JAULJZ010024082.1:0-15525 GCA_032270985.1 Heliamphora pulchella | reverse complement strand
ACGCTGTACCCTTTTGAATCCTATTTTTGTAGAAGAGTTACTTTCTCTATCAACCAAATCTGAGAAGACAGAAAAAGAGATAAGAATCGAGAGAAATCAGTAAAAGGAGAGATATGTGGAGATAGTGAAAAAAAGAGAGAAGAGCGGTAAAAATCGAGAAAAATTAGCAAAAGGACAGAAGAGCGGTAAAAGTCAAGAGAAATTAGCAAAAGGACAGAAGAGCCGAGAAAATGAGAGATTTGAGTTTCACCTTGGAGAAGTAGAGGACTACCGGCAAAAGACGTGATTACACCTGGATAGATAACACTAGACCAATCAGGGTCTCAGCCAAAACTAGGGGCACGAAGTCATTTCCTGCCCTTATTTGCTCAGCAATGTCCACCAGAATAGTGCAAACTCAACCGTCACAAGAAACCAAAAAGCACGGAGCGAGCAGACAGATGCACAGAACATAACGGCACCGCAACTAAAAGTTGAAGTCACCAAGGGCACCAGTAGGACAGAATTTATGAATCCCCATGAATGAAGAAAGAAACCTGTTGGCCGCAAGGATATATGATGAACATGGAAGGTATTAGTATGAACTTCCGTGGGACGAGATTAAGAATGACGGTGAACTCCTCTACAGTGGGGCATAACTTTTCAAGACGAAACCAGAAAACATGAACCCGTGGATCCTAAAAGCTGTGTAGCAACCCTCAGCAATGGTTCGTTGATCCAAGCTCAGGTGCGCTAGGGAAACTTCTTTTAAATCCTAGTCATATGCGAAGCGTTGTCTAGGTCCTAGGTTCGCAAAATGACCGTTAGGTTTCGTAAGCCCTGGTGTACCAGGCAAATCTTTCAAGCCTTAGAAAACTAGGCACCCCAAGGCCTGATAAATCAAGCAAACCTTCCTAACCCTAGGTTCGTGTGTATATGATGATCCTTTGGTTTAATCTTTCTATCCTAGGATCGTGTGTATGTGACGACCCTTTAGTTCAATCTTCCTACCCTAGTATCGTGTGTATGTGATAATCCTTTGGTTCAACCCTCCTAACCCTAGGACCGTGTGTATGTGACGATCCTTTGGTTCAATCTTTCACCCTAGGATCGTGTGTATGTGGCGATCCTTTGGTTCAATCCTCCTAACCCTAGGATCGTGTGTATGTGACGATCTTTTGGTTCAATCTTCCACCCTAGGATCGTGAATATGTGACGATCCTTTGGTTCAATCCTCCTAACCCTAGGATTGTGTGTATATGATGATCCTTTGGTTCAATCTTCCTACCCTAGGATCATGTGTATGTGACGATCTTTTGGTTCAATCTTTCTACCCTAGGTTCGTGTGTAAGTGACGATCCTTTGGTTATCTCAAGTCCTAAAAAAGTAGGCACCCCAATCCTTGATAAATCAGGCAAACCTTCCTAACCCTAGGTTCGTGTGCATGTGATGATCCTTTGGTTCAATCTTCGTACCCTAGGTTCGTGTGAATGTGACGATCCTTTAGTTCAATCTTCCTACCCTAGGTTCGTGTGTAAGTGACAATCTTTTAGTTCTCTCAAGCCCTAGAAAACTAAGCACCCCAAGCCCTGATAAATCAAGCAAACCTTCCTAACCCGAAGTTCATGTGTATGTGACGATCCTTTGGTTCAATCTTTCTACCCTAGGATCGCGTGTATGTGACAATCCTTTGGTTCAATTCTCCTAACCCTAGGTTCGTGTGTAAGTGACGATCCTTTGATTTTTGCACGTCCTAGTGAAAGACTAGGAACCTTGAGCCCTAGTCCGCTAGGCACCCGAGTTTTTAGGTCCTAACTCGACCTATTAATTCGTGGTTTTCTTCCGATAAATTTAATTTTAAAGCCGTAACTTGGTTATTTCTATCTCGCTTCTGTCCCGAATTTTTAGGTCTTAACTCAACCTATTAAATTCACGAATATGTTTCTCGATAAATTTAATTTTAAGCCGTAACGTGGCTTTTAATTATCTTTATCTTGTGCCTCGTTATGAATTTTTAGGTCTTAACACGATCTATTAATTTCGTAATCTCCCTTTAAGCCGTAACTTGACTTTTGATTATTTTTACCTCACTATTGTTCTGAATTGTTGGGTCTTAACTCGACCTAATAATTCCTTATTGCTCTCCCATTTAAGATAATTTCTTGGATCTTAACTCGATCCTTTTAATTATTTTATTCCTAGCCGAGTTCTTAGATCTTAATTCGATCTTTGACTTACTTGTTTGTGCTTCCTTTAGATGTTATTCGATCACATCAGCATCTGCATCATGGCAAGCATCCACACCATGTTTATTATCTTGCATCATTACATTTTGCCCCAAAAACTACGTTTTGGTCTGATTCCTAGAAAAGGGGTACGTAGGCAGCTCGATTAAAATTCAAGTACGACCAACATCATATGCATGCTTGTGTGTTTAGGGCCCAAGATTGACGGCTCGGTCAAATGAATGTTGTTTCTGGATCTTTGATATAACTTACATCACGCGTTGCTATGTAAGTTATATTAAAGAAGGACAACTATAGACACCCCAATTTGACCCCGTCCAATCTTAGGTGAATCCAATGATAAAAACAGCTGGAATGGTGCCTTAATTCAATCCTCGAAAAATTATTCAAGTTCGGTATTTGAACCCAATCATCAAAACCATTAAACCAGTGAAATCATCATTGAACCTCTACATTGAACCATGGGGTCGCCAGCTCCATTGTGGCGACTGCCAATAGAATCTCTTGGAAGCTTCACCTTTTTGTGGCGACTGCCATGTCCATACTTGGCGACGGCCAACTCCAACATGGCGATCGCCAACTCCAACCTGGCGACCACTGACTTGCATAGTGGCGACCGCCATAAGAAGCTTCTGGAACCTTTTCAAAAGTGGCAACCGCCAACTTTGTACCTGGCGACCGCCAACTCCAAAAATCCTGACGTGTCCCAGAACATGGGAGCATCTCATTGGTTGAAGAATTCTATAAATACCGTACCCATGGTACGTTTTCAAGACAGAATTTTAGAGAGAGGTTTAGTGAGAGAAGCTCTGCTGATTTACCGAGCAATTTCGATTCCCGACGCCGAAATCCTGTTGAAATTTCGAGATCCGAACCTCCGACGCCTACATTGAAGCCTTGCTTGGATCACCACTCAAAGATTAGACCACTGAGGCGCATTCCCCGACTTGAAGATTCTTTAGCGATCCAAGTATTTAGTTTGGATTCCCGGTCTTTCTAAACTCCATTTTTCTACCTCTTTGGAGTGACCAGGTTAATTTCATTGTCTTACTTCTTTTACATTGTATAGTTGTTTCAATCATTAGAATTCATCTTTAAAAAATATATTCAGCTTGTTTAATTTTGTTTACCTTGTTTATTTGTTTACTCGAATATTAGTTATTTTATTTGCATTAAGCTTATTAAATCGTCATTAAATAGTGCTAATATAATTGAACAATACGACTAACAATGTCGTTATTATTATAATCCAATCACTTACATGAAAATAGTTGTAATTTTCAATATTACACCCATTTAATTCTAGTATTTCATTTCATTTTTTTTCTTTTTATGTTAATTTCATGTTCGAATCTTTATTTTCCTTTCTTTTCTTATAGTTAGTCTAATTTTTTTTCACTAGTATTCTATTTCATTTTTATTTTCTTTTCTTGTAATATTAATTTAATGCTCCATTTCATTTTCTTTTTAGCTTAATATTTGTTTTTTAGCTTTATTTTTCATTTTCTTTTTCTTTTCCTTTTTCTTTTAATGTAGTTTAATTTTCTTGTAATGTTTTATTTATTTTTTTGTTCTTCTCATAATGTAGATTTTTTCCTTTTAATGTTCCTTTTCCTCTTCCTTTTCTTTTAATGTAGTTTTATTTTTCTTCTTACTAGTATTTCACTTGTTTTTCTTTTCTTTCTTTTCTAATGGTAATTTACTTTCATTTCATAATACTTATCTCATTTTTTTTTTCTTTTACCTTGTTAAACCCAAAAATCATAAAAATGTTATTAAGCTATATTTTCTAAAAATACAACTTCCTTCTCTTTCGTTCTCTTTTCTTTTTATTTTTTTTTATCTTTTTTAAAATATAAAATGTAAATAATTAGATTTTCTTTTATTAAAATAGCATTTTTTCTAACGTCTTTTCTTTCTAGTATAAGTTTCTTTTGTAAACTTTCTTTAGGATTTTTCATGCATCTTTTATTATTTCTTTTATTAATTCATCATGTTAACCTAGTTTGCTTTAATAATATGCATATTTTAGTTAATTTTTTCAAAATTATGTTTAGAATAGTTTAGGTTATTTTGTAACAATTCATATTCAGATAATTTTAGCATGTTTTTGTTTTTGTATGCAAATCATGATAGTTAGTTTATTTTTATGAATATTGCATGCCGGTGTGCTCCATGTATCTTTTAGTTAAAAATTACATGCCATAGGATTTATGAATTTATCCCTTTATTTGTTTTGATTTGGAGTGTTACGTACATATGTTATGTATTTTTCATATTTAATTTTGAATGTTCTCTCTTTATTTTAATTTTTTTATTTGCATGCATTTGAGAAATCTTATAAAGAACCAATGATGATTAGTAGAGGTCAACCTTATAGTTGGGCGAACGAAATGCCTAACACCTTATCCGATTCGTACCTTAGCCTCCGAACCCTCTTTCTCTGGTTAAACGTTTTAAAGATCAGTAGCCGTTTTTATTTTTTTTGTTTTTTTCAAAAACTAAATGGCGACTCTATTTTCAATAAAAAGAAATTTTCAAAATTTGATTTTCAAGGTGTTAAAATATTTTTTAAACATCTTTGAATTCCTTTATTTTTGAAACGTTTTCCAAAACAACCCCAAAAATCCCAGCGCCACAGACAAGCCAGAACGGCATTGCTCCGAGCGTATGCACTTATAGCTCCTAGTTCTTCTAGAGTACCGGTCGTGTCGGATGATGCAGATATACCTTCAGCGAGCAAAGGTACTTTCTGAGTATGCAGATTTTGGGCCAGTTTCTTCCTTATTGCATCTTTTTGGGAGTTGGTGATGGATTTCGTAGGTAGTGTGCTGTGTTGAGGCGGCAGTTGGTGAGGTTTGGGAATCAAAGGACCTAAACCACCCTGAGGTTATTGAGATTGCCGATGATTTGGTCGATGATAAGTCTTGAGAATCCTGCCTTGTGGGTTATTGCTTGGATATAGACCTAGCTTTTGGTTTGGTTAGAGCCACGGCTGGGGTGTTGTGGGGGCAAGAGGGTTTGGTTAATGTATATGGTACTGATAAAGGGTTCTACATTTTTAAATTTTGCAGTATAGAAGCTATGGAGAAGATCTTAAACAAGAGGCCTTGGCATTTCTTAGGTAGGCTCTTGATTTTACGTCGCTAGAAAAAGAGGCTCAAGCTTGCTAAAAAGGCACTTTCTAAAATTCCTATTTAGGTAAAATCCCATGAGTTACCCCTAGAATTTTGGAATTCTGCATGTCTGAGTAGAATAGCTAGTGCTATTGGTATTCCTCTCTATCTAGATAAGGCCACGGATACGAAGCAGCGTATCTCATATGCACGGATTTGTGTTGAAGTCGACGCGGCAAAGTCTTTGCCGTATTCAATTTTGGTTCAATGTGAAGGGGATACTATGAAAGTTAGTGTTGAGTAACAAGGTCTTCCCTCGGTCTGTTCTCATTGTAAAGGCTTCGGTCATGATATTAGTCAATTCCAAAACAATCTTGTGGAGTGTCAAAATGAATAGACTCGAGTCGGTCGCAAAAAGGAGGCCGCCAGAGCTAGTGGTAGGTTTGGTAACCCATCTTTGCCTCCCTCTCGGGCAGCTGTGTTGAGCAAGAGTAAAGTTTGTGAATCTCCTCCTAAAATGAATAAGGGTGAGCAGGAAGTTTTGGGCAATGTCGAGGTTACACTGAAGGGGGTTAATGTAGAGGTGGCTGATGCAATTTTAGTGGAGGTAACTATGCAAGCAGATGAGGGCCATAGGGAGGAAGAGGCGGATGGTACCCCGGTCGAGCGTAAAGCTCCTTCCTCACATGTGGATGCGAGAGATAGTGAGGCAAAGGACTTGTGGACCCCAGTTGATGGTGTGGACAAAATTCTTTCCTTAACCTCTAAACAAAAGGTAGGGAGTAAGTCTAGTGGTAAGAAAAAGAAAAAATGATCTTTTGGCCCCGCAGGTTGATAGGTTTTCCCTGCAAGGTTGGCAGGTGTTGGGCTTGGGGTTTGTTTTGTCTGTGGTTTTTGTACTGTTTTTAGTAATGGGCTAGATGGTTGTAAGGCTTGGGGTATGCCCCTTGTATCCGGGTAATCGTGTATTTTCTTTTCCTTTATACAAATTAATTACCCAAAAAAAATTACTTGATGGGTATATGAGTTACACTAGAAGTCTATGTCATAATTATTTCATAGGTCCCTACTATAACCTTATAAATATGCCGGTAAGCTGAAACAAATTTATAAGTTATCTTTCAAGACTAAGGTTGTTCAGGTTTTTTCGATTTCAGTTCTTAAATAATCATAGCCCACACTATGTTCGAGAATCGTATCGAAAATACATTAGAAGGTCAAACCGGAGTTTCAACTCGGGAAATCAAAGTTCGTAGTTGGCGAATCTATCAAAAGGTATTCATCTGATTTAACTGTGGTGGCACGGGTTTTATTTTTTATCGTTCGACATCAAATTTTTTTATCTAGACCCAGTTTCGGTGATTACCAGTTTAGTTTTTATTTTTCAATTAAAAAATCGTTTACAAATCAATGATCTTGGTAGTTTGCGTCTAACAATTAGTATCAGAGCCGTTTTGATTATGCTTACGATTTCATCCCCCGAAGGGTTTAACAGGGTTGTTCCCCCCTCAATTGATATTTAATCAATTCCATTAAGCAACCTCGACACACCTTTATTATTAAATAATATGTCCTTCATCTGTTCATCATATATTTGTACTTTCTTGGCACTCCTCTTAGTCCTTTTAATATATCTGAAAATATTCTGCACATAACGTCTGCGTCCAGGATAAGGACGATAGGAAGCACATCCATGGTAATTACGCTTAAATTCACTTCCTCCCAGATTCCTCGTTCTTCGATAAGCAAAGGGGGTACGATAGGAATTGCTTGCTGCTCCGTCCATTTTTAATGAAAGACTCCAAAGAGGATATTCTAACAGATTTGGAAATCCTCTTATCTATACTAATCATTCTTTTCAGAGACCTTAGCTTTGATATTAACTCCCTCTCTTCCTCGCACGCTGGAACAAACTTCGCCTGAACTAATTGTCGGCTCTTTTCCCACAATCCTACTTGCCACGTCAAGTAACGATCTACACACATTTGAATGAACTGATCGTAATTCACGGGATAATCTTTTAAGCAGTACAACATTGTATGTCAATGTAATCAACAGTAGTAAGAGAGAAAAGAGGAGAGCAAAGGCAATATACCACAAAAGAAAGTCACCAAGATAGCTATCCCACTTCACGAGCATATTCTCCTCTTCAAAATGTATCTGCCAAAATAAGATTTTATACCAACAGGGATAGCGTACTCAGGAAGCTTCGCATTTGAATTTTGAAATTCAAAATGGGCGAAACTTTTCCCGCTTAAAACTGTAGTGTACTTTTTACTATTTGCTTTCAAATCTTATCGGTGCCAGCTGTCCTCCACTACTGACAAGTGGGATATAATATTCCATAATATAATCATTATCCTGTGGGACCCACTTACTTTATGACGTCACCCACGTGGCTTTGTCTGGACACGTGGCGCGCCTAACGGCGCGCAGAGGGAAAACCTGTAATATTATATTAGGTTTTCTCCCCTTAACAGTTACAGGGATGCCCCTCTGGGATAGTTTATAAGAAAGCATTCTCGTTCTCATTCTTCTCAGTTGATAGCCATACAGTAAAGCTAAAACCCCTATGTGAGAAACTTCCGTACAATATGGCCACACGATCCCATTTAATTCAAACAGACAACAGGACATTATTTTATTTAGAATTGAGCTAACTTTGCTAACTTTGTTTTGCAGGCGATCTAATCTCAGTTTTGTGATCATTATTTTATTTATGTTTGATTGAATAGTTGAATGGTGATTATAATTTTTATTTTCATCACGATGGTTGATCGTAATAGTTTAAGCTTTTTTATTTTAGGTATGTGAGCCTTCGGGATATAGAGTTTCGATGTAAAAACTTTTATCTGTTTTGAAATATTATTTAGAATATTCAAAAATAGGTTTCAATATCCAAGAATACGAAAAACAGGCAGCAGCATAATCGGCGGCATTGGCAGTGGTTTCGGATAGTTCGGGCCACGGATCGCAACGATTTTTGTACAGTTTTGAAATAGGTTATTTCAGTAAGTTTTCTATGGGTTTTGTGCAGTAAAAAAAATAGCAAAATAGGTCTGAAATTTCAGCAAAAATAGCGGCAAAAATAAACCACTGGCGGTAGCTTTGGCCGGCCACTCGGGGCCTATTTTTGGCATGGTTTTGTGACTTTTTCGGGACAAGTTTTGAGCAGTTTTTTTAGCACAAAATAGCAGTAAAATAAGCTAGAAAAATAGTTCAAAAACATGGCAAAAATCTAAATCAAAAATAGTTGAAAAAAGGCGGCAGCAACAGCCGGCTGTCCGGGCTATTTTGGGACTCCGTTTTGAGGCTTTTTGGGATTTTTGTGAGGCGTTATTCAAGGCATCATATTGATGGATATCAGTGCTAAAATTAGTGAAAAATGGGAGCCAAAACAACCACAGAACAAGCTGAAACAAGTGGCACAATAGCAGCGGCGGTGGGCTGTGCGGCGCAGCGACTTCTCGGGCTTTCGATGGCAATTTTTGGACTGTTTTTGAATCAGATTTTTTTACATAAATATAGTATATTTCGTTAGCTGCATTTAAAAAAAAGAGACGAAAATGAAGTCCGGATGAGGACGGAACACCTCATAAAGTTAGCGATGTATCGCCTCGCTCCCGCAAGACACCAAACCTGTACAAAGGGACGTGATCCCGTCGCAAACCAGCGGCCGAAGAGAAAGACAAGGGATAAAGATATTAAGAGACTAAACAAGAACTTCTAAGCACTCACAACACTTTAATGTCAAAAGAGGTATACATGAGTCACTAGGGATTCGCCACCCCAAGGGCATACATTACTTCTAAAACATTAAAAACCTTCAGGGTCTTATATAAGAAGCTCTGCTAAAACTAAAAACTAAATAAAAGAAAATCGAACCAAAACGATTCCCAACAAAAGAACCAAAACTATTCAACGACGCCTGTGGTGGACCAACTCCTAATCGTTCTTAGTATCTGCAACCACAGAAGTTACACGAGAGCGCTCTTAGCATTATCCTGAACAAAAAAGATAGTTACTTAGTTAAGGATAAGTGAAAACTCTTTCTAAAAGCAATTCATCACATTGTCCACGAAAATATAGAAACTGATGCATTTGGTTAAACATGAAAATATCACAGATTATACAGAACTTTCTCAGTATTGCAAACAGAAATATGTTCCTAGCTTAACCGCCACAAATTTAAAATGCATGACAACTTTCTCAAATCTAGACTCAAATCGCAGCAGTGTTCAAGTAGTCATCAACCTCACGACCGGGAGTTCTGACGGTACCGTAACCAAATTCGTAATGTACAGATAGCAGCGTGATGGAATGAGGGCCACTCTCTACCAAGCACGAGTGGTACGTGCTAAAACCTGGGACTCAGCCCAAAAGCCTTAATGGAAAAAACCTCCACTTAACGAAAAACCTCCTCCATAGGGACAAATGAAAAACCCATAGTCGGTAAGTGTAGAGAAAGTTGTTGTGATTCTCCCAAAAGGTATCAGATCTGGACACTATTTGGTAAAATATTTTTTTTGGGTAATTAATTGTAACATAAAAGAAAGAAAAAATGTACATGGTTCCAAGGGGCATACCCAAGGTAATTACATCACCTAACATTTAGGAGAAATCCTCCAACCAAAAAGGACACACAAGATAAACAAACCTAACAACAGCAATAGCCAGGCATACTGTTCCCCCGCTTGACAGTGGGAAAGCTAACTAACAAAGCATATTCTATGCACAACCAGCATGGATAGGAGGAAAAACCAAATTACTTAAGCAGACAAAACCCAGCCAGTGAGAAGAACTGGTCATCCAACACAAAAGAACAAAATCCTGCTAAGGCTCGGCTCCTCGAAAAGCTCCAAACCTCAGACAAGGAAGAACCTACTCTCCTCAGAAGATTTGCCAAAGAACCTCTATAAAGCTGAGAGAATAACCAAAACCTCCAAGCTCAGGAGGTCGAAGGGGCTTGTCCTCCAATCAACCAGGTAAACTGGCGTAGCCTGAGCAAGCAAAAAAAATGAAACCTCCACAGCCAAATAAAGTCGCTGACAAAAGAGCCCCCAAGGATCAAACCACAGGTCCAAGGAACAACCAAAAGGGGACCTTCAGAGGTCTAAGAGCAAAGTACCAGGGGTAGATGGGCCCCTAGCAAGCCAAAAGGAAGTAATGACAGATCAGCCCCAGAAGACTCTAGCTCAAAATCGGCCAAAATAAATAACCAACCTACCCTGCGAACAAGGTCGCCAAACATAAGTGGTGGGAAACCCCTACAAGTCAGCAATAAGTGATGGGCAGAACATCCCCAAAGAATTCGGCTTAGAGAAAACCTAGGCCATTCCAAAGGAAACTCTACCATCAGATCCAGATGAAGCAGGCCAAAAGCTACAGCCCCACTCAAAGAACCACCAAAAAGACCTCCACCAGGTACCCAGCTAGAAGTGCAGACCGATCATCACCCAATCAAAGCAACCTCAGCTCCTCAATAAGGTAACACACCCCCAGTGGCAAGGGGGGAAAGGATAAGATATAAGAAAGCTCGAGTAAGAAAGAACCAAAAAGAACTTCGAACGGGAGGTACTAGGAGTCGTCCAAAGAGACCTTAAAATAGATATACCACTATAATTACAACACGTCCAAAACATCCCCACTACTAGTCGACGGATCGACGAGGCCAACGATATACAGATTACATAAGGAGACCACTTAGCCATAAAGACCCACGGTTTAGTGTGGTATCCATCATGTTAAGTGGGCCCACATCCCAGCCCACAAACCCCAAGACAAGTTCTGCAAATGCCATCATAACCAGCCCACTTTGTTACATAACTAGTCGCGTAAACCGCCCATAGTTATACAAACCAGCAGTATTTCACATACTAGCATTGCTAAAACCGCAGCTTGGACCCCACAAGCATCTGTCTAGCTAAAACTAAAGCTTCCATTCAAGATCGCACTTCGAGTGGAGAACACCAGATTCTAGCATTACATTAGCCCACAAAATCGTAATGGTTTTATGGCCAAACCAGTAGAAATAGCTTTATGAAACTCGTTGCCAAAACAGAATGCGATACCACCCACGGTATTAAAAAACCACCAATGGGTTTCAAAAGACCACACATGCTACCCACCAAAACAAAACAGCCATTGGTTTTTCCAAAATCCATGGTCACCTTAAGCAACAGAGAACAGACACGATTTTGCCAATACCCGTCGTCACCTTCAGCTCTGCAAAGCCTAGCAATTTATCCAATGAGGACTCCAGCTGGATGCCATGAATTTTCTGCCACCACAATGCAAACAATCTTGAAACCACTTTGAACCGCCCATGGTTAAGACAAACCGCTGGCTGCCAAGCTTGAACAAAACCATCTGAAAACCATGAAGCAGCCCATGGTTTACACAAGCCACCAGCATATGACTACTGAACCGAAAAGGCAATAGCAAATTTCCCATTCTCCTAGCCTCACGTGGACGACACACAACAGCAACTTCAGCTAGCCTTCATACCAGAAACGGAACACCACGCGTAAGACAGCGCGTTTCACAGAGAATAGTGACAAAAATCCAGTTAACGCGCACCTCTCGAGCGTGTACTTCACTTCATCATCTACACTGATAATGACCATTGAAACAACCCGAAGGAGCTCCAATATATGCATATAAGTCCAGTACTCAATTCAACAACATATAACACAATAAAACGGAATAACCATGGAAATACGCACTTAATCATCCAGGAAAACACCAGATTTG
Organism: Heliamphora pulchella; assembly: GCA_032270985.1. Classification (NCBI taxonomy): domain Eukaryota; kingdom Viridiplantae; phylum Streptophyta; class Magnoliopsida; order Ericales; family Sarraceniaceae; genus Heliamphora; species Heliamphora pulchella. The sequence continues at coordinate 3,431 of JAULJZ010024082.1, read as the reverse complement.
CTCTCCCAAACAACAACTGAAAATGAGACGTCGTAGGGGGTAGTTCGGTGAAACCAGCCTATTAAACACTTTAACCAAGCCTCTCGAAAGAGATTGGATACACGTCTTTACAGTTTAGAATAGACCAAAGATCAAAAAATTTTCAACATTGTTCTGCAGCTAAAAAAGCATATGAAACCCTATGGAAGACCATAATGAGCCAAAGTTACCCAGAATTCTTAACAAAATATCTCAAAAAAAAATCGAGCTTCACAAACCCCATATTTTGTCTACTGCGCATTCTCAAACTGATTAAAGACGGGTTAAAACACCATTTAGCAAGTCCTATGCCCCAGCGTAGAACCAGATAGTCGATGACAATATGTATGCATTGAAAACAAGAATATCTAAAAACAACCACCTAAGAAAATCCATCATAGATAGATCCTCAACAAAATTGATATAATTGATAACAAGATACAACGTAGCAAAGATATCTTAGACCATACATACCAGAGCATCTTAAGCGTGAACACATCTAAGCCGACAACATCTCATTGTTACCTGCTTCTCATCGGAACAGATTAAGCAGCAAACTTTCATAGCCATACTTCATCGTCGGAGCCTAGGGGAGAGCTCTCCTAAAGAGAGAAGCTCTCCCCCCATGTCCTGTGTGGAGGAATCTTGAAATATTGATAACAAATAAAATAAAAATGCTTTTTGAGGCAGATTCCAATCCAGCTGTGATGTGGGACCCACGGCTGTGAGTTAGATGCGCGTGTTGATGCTTGTTGGGTCCCATTAGTTTCACTGTGTGCAACGCACGATGCGACATTGTGTGCGGAGCCTGCGCATTGCAACAGCCACTGCCGACCGGCTAGTCGCCACCACCCTGGCGCTCCACCACATCCGGTGACCTTCCCGTCACCGCCGCTTACCTCCGCCATTATTCCCTGAGCTCCGGCAACACTTTTCTTTCTCCCACATCTTCGGCGTTTGTTAACCTAGAATGGAGGATTCACCTACTACTTCCATGGCAGATGGTTCCTTGTCCCGTGCAATCGCCTCAAATGAGGTTCGTATTAAGCAGAGGAGGGTTTCCAAACTCCGCTATGTCCAAACTCCATCTTCAAGGGGCCAAATGACCACCATTGCCACACTGCAGCCCTCTTCAGACCTCTGCCCTATTTCTTCTTTAGGGGCAGAAATCACTCCAAATCCTAGTAGTAATCCTCCTAGTAACCCTATGTCCAAGTCCCCTAAAGTGTCATCCAATTTCCCACATATTACCACTCGCTCAAATTCAAGCCTGCCGCAAAAGAAGCTTCAAATGGAAGGTGAGAATAGGGTTCGGTTCTGCTCCTTAGTTCAATCGATTGAAGAGGAGTTGCACAAAGCTGGAGTAGCTGTCAATTTTTCACAGCTCAAATCCCACATGCCCGACCCTACTGTGATTGTAAATGGGGACTCAAACCCCTCTGCATCTGTTTCCAACGAGCAAGCTAAGGTTTCACACCTTTGTGGTTCAAATCTTCATATCAACCCAGGTAAACCTATATATTGGTCCTCCTTTTTCAAGGCTCAGACCCCCTCAAAAATAATGAAACTTGAGCATTTTCCTGAATTGCAGCGTGGTGACGAAGCTATAGTAGAACTAGATGAATCTGATTTCGATACTAACCTATGGAACCATTGTCTCATTGGGTACTTCCTAGATGGGAAAATGCCATACAATCTTCTGTGTGCTACAACAAGGGCCGTGTGGCAGGAATATGCTCCTGAATCCATTAAACAGATAGGTTCATGTTTTTTCTTTGAGTTCAAAGATGAAACCACCAAATTAAATTTTGGAAAGGGGTCCATATTTCTTTTCCAAGCGTTATTTGGTTCTGATTGAATGGAAGAGAATGTTGGTTCCCTCTACAACTCACCCATCTTCCATCCCAACGTGGGTTAAACTTCACGAACTCCCGTTGGAATTTTAGACTACCTCAAGTTTTAGCAGGATTGCCAGCACCATTGGTATATACATGTTGATCAAGCTACAGCAACTAAGAACAGGTTAGACTATGCAAGAGTGTGTATTGAAATCTCCCCTGGGGATGAGCTCCCGCATGAGGTGATAGTTAAAATCAGTGGAGGCGCGGTGACCATCAACGTTAGCAGATGTGGGAGTAAGGGAGCAAACGGTACATGAATTTCTTTTCACAAATTCCTTTCAAGTTCTCTTGGATATCGCTGATGAAGGTTTCTGTGAAACTCCGGCCTCTAATGCAAAGCAAATGTCAGGTATGAAGGATTATAATAGCAAAAAGAAAAAGAATAAGTGCTGTTGTACGTTTGTGTGTGCGTTTATGGTGTGTTAGTGTGTGCGATTTTCGTGGGTGCCGATCCTGGCGCTCTTGCGCTAGGGTTTAGTTCACTTGATATCCAACACAAGCAGTTAATGAAGATCAATAACCTGAAGATATTCACAGAGTAGGACCTAAGTAGGGTTTCACCGCTTTGTGAGGGTCCATCGCAGCGACCTCAAATACGGCCGTCTGTAATTTTACGGGATAAGGTTTCAGAGCAGGTTAGGGTTTTTGACGTGAGGCATGAAGCTCTGGCAAGTTCCTCCTCGGCTGGTCTGCGAAGTGGTGCTCTGTTCCAAGATAGCGAGAATCCAACAGAGAAATTCCATGGTCTTGAGAGGGTCGCGGTTGGGGCTCTTAACCGTGCACGGCTAGGGCTTAGTCCTCTCGACAAGGACCAGGTTGTGGATTTAGAGGCTCACTTGGAGCACTTCCATGGTGGAAAGCTCATTCGCTCCTCACCCACAGATTTGGAAGTTGGTTTTTCGGAGACTAGCCCTGAGCGAGGGTCCTCGCATCCTCGGGCTATAAGGGGGCGTCGTGGTGGTAGTTCCCGGGGTGGTTTCATGGCTGGGGGAAGGAGTGGTTTTGGCCTCTTGGTTGGAGCTCAAGCTTCTCAAGAGCTGTTGGCGGGGGTGGAGCCAAAATCCTGGAAGCAGACCACAGCTACCAAGAGTGTCTTAGCGGGCGCACATGAGGTGTTTGATAATATGTCTAAACCAAAAACTTGGGCTTCCTTGCTTATGAATCGAAGCCTGACTTGTACAAATTTAGAATATGTGGAAACCTGGGATCCTAACAACCCGGAAGTAGTTGATATTGCTGGTGATTTGATTGATGATAAGCCGTGGGAATCTTGCCTTGTTGGTTATTTTTTGGATGCCGACTTGGCCTTCAGCTTGGTTAGAGCTACGGCGAGGACTTTGTGGTGCCAAGAGGGTTTGATGGATGTCTACGGCACGGATAAGGGTTTTTACATCTTCAAGTTTAGAAGTGTAGAAGCCATGGATTACATCCTAGATAAGGGCCTGTGGCATTTTTTCGTTAAGCATTTGATTTTGCAAAGATGGAAAAAGAGGCTCAAACTCTCAAAAGAGG
>JAULJZ010024071.1:0-15525 GCA_032270985.1 Heliamphora pulchella | reverse complement strand
TTAGAACAAAACTAAGAAAATAAAAGAACACTTAAACTAATATTATAAGCAAAGAAATGAGAAATAAATGGTACATTGAGAAAGAAATTACATTAAGCTAAAAGAAAAAGAAATAAAACTTTTTTGTAAAACTACATTATACAAAAAAAGTAAATGCTAAGAAAGAAAATTAAGTAGCTATTAAATGAAAGTTAAAAATTAAAATGGAGTATTAAATTAAGAAATGAAATAAAATGAAATGCTAGTACAAGGAAATTAGATTAATTAGAGAAAAAGAAAAGTAAATAATACTAGAACATTAATTTAGCATAAAAAGAAAGAAAAGAGAATAAAATGCTAGAATTTAAATAGATGTAATATTGATAATTACAACCATTTTTACGTAAGTATTTTATATTATAACAATAACGACATTATTTAGTCATATTGTTAATTGATGTTAACACTAATTAATAAATTAATTAAAGAAAATAATAATGTGCTTAGTGTGAAAGTGTAAACAAACAAATTAAAGCAACCAAATTAAATAAAATTAAAGCAACTAAATTAAGTGAAGCAATGTAAATGATGACAAGATTAACTATGCAAATAAAAAAAAATACATGAATTGAGATTAAATATAACCCGATCACCCCAAGAGAGAGAAAATAGGGTTAGAGAGACCGGGAATCCAAGCGAGGTACCTGGATTGCTTAAGAATCCTCAAATTGGGGGAATGTGCTTCGATGTGCCAATCCTCGGGTGGTGATGCAAGCTAGGGTTTCGGGACTTCGATAGGGTTTCGGCGTCGGTATTTCAGCAGGGCTTCGGCGTCGGGACTTGAATTGCTCAGCGACTCGACAGAGCTTCTATCACTAAACCTATCTAATTTTTTGTCCTGAAAACGTACCATGGGGTACGATATTTATAGAGTTCTTCAACCAATGAGATGCTGCTACGTTCTGGGACACGTCAGGGTTTTTGAACTTAGCGGTCGCCACAAGGCAAGTTGGCAGTCACTAGGTTGGAGTTGGCAGTCGCCAAGTTGGAGTCGGCGGTCGCCATGTTGGAGTTGGCGATCGCACTTTTGGCTAGGTTTCCATAAGGTTCTATTGGCGGTCGCCACAACGAACATGGCGGTTGCCTTACTTGGGCAGCAAATTTCGATGGTTCGATAAAATTTCATTGGTTTGAAGGTTCCGGGTTCAAATACCGAGCTTAGATCACTTCCCGAGGATCGAACTGAAGCACTATTCCAGTTGTTTTCATCATCGAATTTACCTAAGATTAGGCGGGGTCAAATTGGGGTGTCTACAGTGGCATGGAAGGCTTGGACATGCACACATGAACTTAATTTTTAAACTTTTAAAAAAGAAATTACTGATTGGTATATCTCAAATCAAATTTGAAGAGAACAAAGTATGTGATGCATGTCAATAAGGCAAATAAGTTAGAAGTTCTTTTCATTTCAAAAATGAAATTTCAACTTCTAGGTTATTACAACTATTGCACATGGACTTATTTGGTCCAACAAGGACCTTAAGCCTTGGAGGTAAGAGATATGCCTTTGTTATTATGGATAATTTCTCTAGATACACTTTCGTACTTTTTTTAGCTCATAAGGATGAAACCTTTGTCTCTTTTGAAAACTGTCTCGAAGAGTTCAAAATACAAAAGGTTTTTAAATCACAAGTATCCGAAGTGATCATGGTAGAGAATTTGAAACAAAGACTTTGAAAAGTTTTATGATGAAAATAGGATTAACCAAAACTTCTCTGCTCTTAGAACCTCTCAACAAAATGGAGTTGTTAAGAGGAAGAATAGAATATTAGAAGAAATGGCTATAACCATACTCTATGAAAATAATCTACCAAGATACTTTTGGGCCGAGACTGTCAATACCGCTTGTTTTATTATAAACAGAGCTATTATACGAGTTTCTCTCAAGAAAACCCCATATGAGCTATGGAATAGAAGAAAACTTAACATCAGTTATTTTCGCACCTTTGTATGCAAATATTTTGTTTTAAACAATAACAATGAACTTTTGGGTAAGTTCGATGCAAAATTTGATGAAGGTATTTTCTTAGATTATTCTATATCTAGCAAAGAGTAAAGAGTTTTCAACAAAAGGACCATAGTTGTTGAAGAATCTATACATGTTTTTGATGAAACTAACCTTGGTTCTTCAAAGTATTTTTGTGAAGATAACTTGATTGACATAGAAAAAGGTGTTCAAGATATCTTCATCAAAGAAAAAGAAGAACCAAATCAAGAGGAAGCAAATCCTCAACAAATTGAAGTCTAACAGGCTGTTGGATCTTCAAATCTTGAAAATTCAGATTTGCCTAAGGAGTAGAGATATGCTCATGGTCACCCAAAAGATCTTATCATTGGTTATCCATTTCAATGTATCAAAACTCGATCCTCTCTACATAATATTTGCTGTAATTTAGTATTTCTTTTTCAAACTGAACCAAAACATTTTGAAGAAGCCGAAAATGATGAATTTTAGACCTTGGCTATGCAAGAAGAGCTTAATCAATTTGAAAGAAACAAGGTTTGGACTTTAGTCCCAAGACTTAAGGAACACTCTATCATCGGTACAAAATGAGTTTTTAAAAACAAAATATATGAGAATGGAGTAGTTCTTAGGAACAAAACTCGATTGGTAGCCCAAGGTTACAATTAAGAAAAAGGCATCGATTTTGATGAGACTTTTGTTCCTGTGGCTAGGCTTGAAGCCATTAGGATGTTACTTACTTTTGCATGCTTTAAAAACTTTAAACTCGATCAAATGGATGTCAAAAGTGCATTTTTAAATGGTTTTATCTCGGAGGAAGTTTTATTGAAACAACCTCCTAATTTTGAAAATTCATATTTTTCAAACCATGTTTACAAATTTACCAAGGCTCTTTATGGTTTAAAGCAAGCATCTAGAGCATGGTATGAAAGGCTAAGTAAATTGTTGATTGAAAATGAATTTTCAAGAGGAAAAATTGATACCACTTTTTTCATCAAGTCTCAAGAAAATGATATGCTAGTTGTCCAAATTTATGTAGACAACATTATATTTTGTTCAACTAACGAATCTCTTTGCAAGAACTTTGCTAATTGTATACATGGAGAATTCGAGATGAGCATGATAGGTGTGCTCAACAGCTTCTTTAGACTCCAAATCAAACAAATTCAAGAAGAAATCTACATTAATTAAGCTAAGTAGACACGGGACATATTGAAGAGGTTTGACATGCTAAAAGCAAAATTCATGGGAACTCCAATGTGTCCTACAACAAAGCTTGACAAGGACGAAGATGGTAAGCAGTAGATGAAAAGCGATATAGATGTATGATTGGATCTCTATTATATTTAACTGCTAGCCGTCCCGATATTATGTTTAGTGTATGTATGTGTGATAAATTTCAATCAAATTCTAAAGAATTACATGTGACCGCTATTAAGCGCATCTTTAGATACCTTTTAGGTACACAAAACTTAGAATTATTCTATCATAGAGGAATAGCCATTGAGTTATTTGACTATTCAGATGCTGATTTTGCTGATTGTAAATTAGATAGAAAAGTAGAAGTGAAACTTATCAATTCCTAGGACACTCACCAATCTCTTGGTTTAGCAAGAAATAAAACTCAGTAGCCTTATCTACAGTCGAGGCTGAGTACATTACAGCTGGAAGCTGTTGTGCACAAGTTCTTTGGATGAAACAACAGTTAGAGGACTATGGTTTTTATTTAGATTATATCCCGACAAAATGTGACAGCACAAGTGCAATTAATATATCAAAGAACTCAATACAACACTCAAGAACCAAGCATATTGAGATTAGACATCATTTTATACGAGATCATGTGCAAAAAGGTAATATCGAACTCGAATTCATAAGCACAGATTACCAATTAGCTGACACTTTCACAAAAGCCTTAAATAGAGAAAGAAACAGCTATATTATAAGAGAACTTGGTATGTTATGTGCTCCTAATTCATGATTAATATGCCATACTAACCATGTCTTTTCAATACATTTCAATTGTTTTGACATTCTTCATTGAAGTGTGAAAAAGTGTCGACACCCCTTGAAAAAGTGTCGACACCCTTTGAAAAAGTGTCAACACCAATGTGTGCTGAGTTGACCTAAAACTCCATAGAAGTGGCACTGCGAGAAAAAGGGTCGACCCATTTCTATATAGTGTCTACTCAAATTCGTTGGTTGACTTTCGGTAAATTTGTGTCAATACAAAACTTAATCGTGTCAACCCAAGCAACCGAAAGTGTCGACACCTTTTGAAAAAGTGTCAACACAATTTTTATTCTGTGTCACCCACACTCGTGAAGAAAAGTGTCGACACAATTGACATATGTGTCGACACAAATCTTTATGCCTATATAAAGAGGCATCGGTTCCCACACGTCGCATCGTTTCCCTCTCTCTCTCTCAAACTGTTCATCTCCCGTGATTTTTCTCCCTCAAAAATTGTGTCGACTCTTCATCTTCACCTTCCTTCTCACTTCGAATCCAACCCCAAATTGAACAAAATGCAACCAAAGATAATAGGAAAAGGGGCAAAACACACCGGCAAAACGGGTTCTTCGAACCCTAGGGCATCCAAAAAGAAGAAGACGACCACGGCAACAACGGCGGCAACGGCAAATTAAAGTTGCGATATCCGAAGCCGTAAGTTTCAAATCCCCCAAGTTTCAACAACTTTACTTTTCTTCTTTTGTAAATCGAAAAGTTATCCCTGGCCGTAGCATAGATTTCACTTTTTTCGACTCCATTAAAATGCAATTCAAGAATCTCTTTTCGAGTCTCGGATGGGAGAGACTCTTACAAATCCAAGAACCTCACTATCCTACACTTGTTAAATCATTCTATGCTCACTTTCACATCTCCCTGATTCCAACCACCACTATAACCACATGGGTAAATGGTGTTAAAATTCATTTAACCCCTACATTCTTAAATGAAATCCTTTGTGTTCCGGAGGATGAACTTTTTGTATCTTGCAATAAGCGACCCACAGACCTTGATGGTTTCTCTTTTTCTGATGTTGTGAAAAATATTTTTGAGAATGATGAGATTGACCCCACTAAGCCCTTAGAAGCAAACTCCCTTAAGCTAGAGATGCGTATCTTGCATCATATGGTGAACCACATTTTTCTTCCCCAATTGAAAAAATTCGATGATGTGGCCTACATGTATGTTTTCATCATATGGTGCATACTGGAACCAAAGAACCTAAACATAGGTTTCTTGTTCATTTCTGACATGTTGCAATCGCATAGCAAGTCAAATTCCTCCCTTCCACATGCTATGTATTTGACTCGAGTCTTCCGCCATTTTGGCGTAGACTTATCCACTAAGAAGATGGTGCCATTCTCTAAACATGATATGTATGGCTCTTCTACCCTGAAACACATGCAAATCTCTCTTGTTAACGGAGTTTGGACCACCAAGCGTGATACGCCATTTGTCTCTTGCACTCAATCGGCATCATGAGACTTTTCTTCTATCCATGTTGACTTTGATTCCTCTGCCTCTCCATCCACTAGGACAAACACTCCTAGTCTTTCTCATGCTCCTCCTCCTTCCTTACATGTTCAGGCTCTATCTGCTCCACCTGCCTCTTCATCTGCTCCTCTCAGTGTTAATCTCTTTGAGGTTGTTACCTTGATTAAAGATCTATCATCTTCCTTGTCTTTCTTCCAAAATTAGGTTGATCAAAATTTTTTTGATCTCAACAAAACCGTATCTTCCTTATCTAAAAAGGTCAAGCATTTAGATAAAATCAACCGTAGTCTTCGGCGTGACGTTGAGAATGCAAAGGATGCCGGGAGAGCCCTTTGCAAAACCATGGATGACAACATTGTCTCCATAGTAAATTGCAACAAGGCAATTCTACATCAGGTTAAGAAGGAATATGACCAAGATATTATCACTGCTATGCATACCAATTCTCAAAAATTCGAGTAACATCTTCAATAGATCTGTGAAGTTTGGAGCAAGCAGTTCAAGCCTAAGAAAACGAAAGAAGAGAAAGCGGCACGTTTGAAGTGTAAAGCAGATCTTACCTTGGCTACCACCTTTGAAGCCATGGCAGCAGCAGAAGCCAAAGATGAACGAGCTCGATCGTCCAAGGAACGAGCCTCCGCAAGCAAACAGAAGGCTGAAGCGAAGAAGCAATTCAAAAGATTCACGGACGACCAATGATTGACCCTTTTTTAACAATTCCCAATGGGGAGAAAGTGAATTGAAGGGGAAGTACAAACATTACCAAACATTCAGTTTTTTTTTTTATTGAAGGAGAAGTTGTAATGGTTTAAACATTTCTTGTTGTTGTTGTTTGTTTATGGTGATTGAATGGTTTGGTTGAATGATTGAATGGTTTAAACTCATTTCCTATAGAAGAATATTTGTGTATGATAAATTTCTTTTGATAGATCATCTATATGTATGACTTCTTGGATTTTGGACAAATCACGTTGCACATAATTGTTGAGATGCACAAATCTTTCTAAGTTTATATTGCAATTTTTCTTAAAAATGCATACTTCCATGTTGTTTTAATGCCTAACTTTTGTGATTGCATATCTTATTTAAAGCATATTGATAAGGGGAGAACTCTTGTTAAAAATTTTTTAAAAATATTTTCTAGAAAATGTTGACATGGTTGTAATCATCAAAAAGGGGAACATTGTTGAACCAAGAGCTTTTTATATTAATTTTAATAATTTTTATAAATTTATTTTTCAAGAATAAATAGTTTTAACAGGATAATATTTATATTTTCTAAAAAGGAAGTGTTGATACATATTGAACAAATGAGTTGACATCTTTATCAAAAAAAATGACTTATCTCTCAAGAGGAATAAAACATCTAAGTATTCTTGAGAATACTTTGTTTTGAACCCAATTGAAAATTGAGTCAAAATTTTAAGGCAAATTATACTTGAAGATATCAAATGTGTTAACACATTTGAACAAATGGTTTGACACACTAACTTGTCATTGAAATTTGTTTTCAGGTATTAAAAGTTTGTGTTGACACAAATTTTTTTTGTGTCAACACAAAAGAGCCGAAACTCTCTGGACTCAAAATGAGTTGGCACAAATTGATTTTGTGTCGACACAAAAGTGGTTCCTCATTTTTGTTATCCAGAACTTTGAGTCGACACAAATGCCAAATGAGTCGACACAAATATCCCGAGCCCACCTGAAGAAATTTGGTGTCGACACAAATGTCTAAAGGAGTCGACACAAATATACCAAGAGTTCTTGCAGAATTTTAGTGTCGACACCAAGAAGACTTGTGTCGACACAAATGGTCCAGTCTCGGATGCTGAAGTTCAAATGAGTCGACACAATATCCATTTGTGTCGACACCGTGGTGTTGGTGAGAAAGATTGTAGAAATTGTGTCGACACCTTAGAAGAATTGTGTTGACTCAATCACTTGAAGATCCTTGCCCTAGACATTTTGTGTCGACTCAAAAGCTTTTGTGCCGACATCTGCGACGAAAATTTAAATTCGCAGCAGATTTCAACGGTTAGATTTTTAGCATTTAATACCCTCACCTACCTCCAACAGTCATGAATGTTCAAGAGCTTATATATGGAGTTACTCCTCAGCATTTAATCTCTCTGGAGACTTATAATCACTATTCTATTGCTTGATTCAAACTAAAAATCCTCAAGCTCTCATTTATTGCTGAACTCCAGCTCTTGTTCCTCATCTCTCTATACCTCTTTATTTATTGTCAATCAATTTTTGTAAAGAGAATGAGTGTTTCTCATTTAATTACTTCATTTATTGTATTCACGAGTGAGTCACCCTTTATCTTTTGAGTGAGTGAGTAAATCTTATAAAAAAAAAGTTCAAGAGAGATTAAAAAAAATAAAAAATTATTTTCATAGGATCTTCTTGAAGCTGTTATAGGCTTTTAAATGTCCCCATAAACATTCGTTTGCTCAAGTGAAGTCTTGAGGTTGTAAGGTTTTTAAATGTGCCCGTAAACATTCGTTTGCTCAAGCGAAGTCGTGACGTTGTAAGGCTTTGAATGTGCCCGTGAAACATTCTACATAGTAAAAATTCTCAAGGAAAAACTTGAGAAGCGGATGTAGACTTGAAAGAAATCGAACCACTATAAATCCTTGGTGTCTAGTTCATTCTCTCTATTTCTAACCTCTTTAATATTTGCATTGCTTTAATTTTTGATTATTTTGCTATATTTGTTTGCTATATTAAAAGATTTTTAAAAAAATTTTAAAAATTGTTATTAAATTTTTAAGACCTAATTCACCCCTTTTTTGGGTTGTCTAGAACTAACAACTTTCATGGGTCGTGGGAGGACCATTTGGCGCTAATAGAGTTTTTCTACTATAACAGTCACCAGTCAAGCATTGAGATGGCACCTTATGAGGCATTATATGGTAGACCTTATAGGTCACCCGTTTGCTGGACAAATGTCGGGGAGAAGGAAGTGTTGGGGCCAGAGCTTGTAAGGGAAACCACGAAGAAGATCGTAGCAATTCGTAAATGTTTACTGACCGCTCAGACTCGTTAGAAAAGCTATGTAGACAGAAGGAGGAGACCGTTATGAGGTGGGAGACCATGTATTTTTAAAGGTCTCTCAACGAAAGGGTTTGGTGAGGTTTGGAAAAAGTGGGAGACTATTGCCGCGTTTTATCGGGCCATTTAAAATCCTTGATAGGGTTGGAGAGGTGGCCTATCGCATTGCTTTGCCGCCACAGCTAGCCTCCGTACATAATGCTTTTCATATGTCCATGTTGTGTAAGTATGAACCGGACTCGTCCCATGTCTTAGATTGGACCGAGTTGAGGGTAGAGGATGATTTTACGTACGAGAAAAGACCAGTGAAAATTCTTGATACTAAAGAACAAGTCCTACGCAGGAGGACCATTGAGTATGCAAAGGTTTTATGGCTTCATCGTTGCGTTGAAGAAGCCACGTAGGAACGAGAGTCAGAAGTTCGTGAGAAGTATCTTGAGTTGTTTAACTCTTCATGTATGTCTAATTTTGAGGACGAAATTTTCTAAGTGGGGAAAGTTGTAGGGACCTGGTCCCTTTTAATTTGAAACGTATAATTGAAGCCTTGTGGATCAATGTTTAATTTTTTTGGAATATGACTAAAGTTTAATCACGAGTATTTTTGTTGATGGTAATTATGTACATGTTTATGCATAAAAATAATTATCGGGATTTGACTGAATGAGCCTTAGGGCATCGTAACAAAACTTGACTTTTATATATATTTTCTTTCCTTATTGCGCTGTCCAGGGAGGGACCGCTCGAGCGGTCCTGAGACCGATCAAGCGGTCCTGAGCAGGACCGATCGAGCGGTCCTGAGTAGAGAGAGATTTTAAGTTTCGGGTTTGGGGTGTTTGGCTTCATTTTCTCCTCTCTTCTCTCTCTTTAAAATTAGATAGGAACCCTAGGATTCTCTCTAGAGCTCCCTTGGACTCCTTGCCATTCCTCGTTGGTGGTTTCTCCTTGCTTCCCCATGAGTTTCCACCGTTGGAGGTTGCTTCCTCATGAGTTTCTACCATTGGAGGAGTTGGTTTGTACGTTGGAGGCTCAATTTTTGCCTTCCAATTGGGATCTTGCTTGGTTAGAGCGTGCTTGAGCCTCACCTTGGATTGTTCGTACATCTATGAGGTAGGATCTATGACTATCTATAAAAATTTGTTTGATAAGTGATGTGTGTTTTGAGTTTACACATGAAGATGTGAGAAATCTATATTTGGAAACCTTAGGTTGTGATTCGAGGTTAAAGTATGTTAAATCTTGTGATTTTAGATAACTTGTGGTGTTTTAATCTTGGTAATATCATATGAAAACCTTTAAATTGCGTTTTGAAAAGTTAGGGTTTGGTGGTTATTAAACTCATGGAGTTTTGGGGGTCTTGGGTTGTTGGACCCGAATGGTGAAATTGGTTGGATTGTTGACAAATTGGGATTTGTATTACCTTATTGTTAAATTAATTCCATGAATCTTGGGAATAAATGAGAATGGTGTAGTGTTGGATTGGGAAACTTGAATAAATTTCATGGATTGGGGGAAAGTGAATGATGGCATGCGATATGGAACTTGAATGTACCTCATTGTGTTAATTCAAGTACAAAATTGACAAAGATAATTGAATGATCGATAATAGAACCTTAATGGGGTTGGGTTTGGCGAGAGGACCCGGGTTGACGGTTGGACTCGCATTGGTTTAATTGTGAATAACTTAATTAAAGTATCGTGTGAATGAATTAGATAATTAAGTTTGGGCATGAGTTGCTCCTCGGTGAAAGATTGAAAACTTGGGCAATGTAAAGTAGGCCCTTTCTTCGGGTTAATTCTCGTAAAAGCATGCTCTTAGACAGTCCACCCATCGATATTTTTGAGAGAAACCGTATATATGTGCTTTTCGTGTCGGGCTATAGAATTGGTATTTATCCATTGGGCTTCGCCTAGCCCAATGGTGATAAATATGCCTTGATCTATAGGCGCCGTCTGGTCTTAGTACTTAATTAAATCAATAAATGGAATCGGGTTGGTAAATCATGTAATGGAAATGAATTGAAATGGGAAGTCATAGTAACCAGGTTGGGTTTGAGATGACGAGACTAATGAACTAGTAAAAGCGTGTGTTGATTTCGGGTAAGGAAAGAAAAATCAGTTATGTGAATGAAAATTTATTAGAAAAGTGAATTTGGTTTTGGTTTTGGTTTTAAACATGTCGTGCATTCGCATGATCATCGTCGCATGTCATGCATATGTTTATATTTAGTATATTTTCTACGAGTCTCGGCTCATATTGTTTAAAACATTTCAAGTGATTACAGGAAGAAGGTGGTTGATTGAGGAGTTTGGACCTCAAGACCTTGTTTGAGCTTTGGATAGAATTACATACTTATAGAAAGATCTTTTGAGAAATGTAAATCGTGAAGACGTAATTCTTTGGTACAATAATTTAATACTTGAGTTCGTTGGTGTTCGTTTTGTAAGGGCTTAAGGCAACCCACACTCATATTTTGCATGCATGAAAAGACATTGTTATCATTCACGGGATGTATGATGGTTGGTGGTTTCTTTTGGTTTGGGGACGTTCTATGATGTTCTCCTTACTGATTTTTACTCTTATACTTATCATATGGGTAGCATTAAAGACTTATCTTTTTAAGTGTTTGAGGTGGAAGGATAAGATTTTTATAACAAAGTTGAGAAAATGGTCCGAAGCTGGACTGCTTGATGGATCGCTCGAGCGGTCTATCGAGCGGTCATTTACACCTCTCGATTTATCTATTTTCAGGTTAAAACACTACAATTGCAGAGAGACCGCTCGAGTGGTCTTTTGATCGATCGAGCAGTCTGGCTAGTTGGGTGATTTTTGCACCTTTTTGTTTAAGAGCTAATTTTCCAAAGGGGTGTTTTAGATAAGGGTTTCAAACCTTGTTTTGTATACCTTATACTTCAAATCATGGTTTCTTTTGATAAAAGATTTCTCTTTTAGGGCATTTCTCTTGTGGATCTTTAGGTTTTTCTCAGTCGCGAGGTCGGGGCGTTACAATTCAATTCAAACAAATGTTTAGAGTCACAAATATAATAATGGATAAGAAAATAATTATTTAAATTACCCTTATTAAGAATATTTAAGTAAATTTAAGTCTTATTTGATGGACAGTTCTTCTTATCCCGTCATTAACTTCCTATGAGTTTACACCATATTCATTGTATAAATGTGATATTGTAATAACCCGAACTCAAAGATACGAATAGAAAAGAAAGAACATCTCAAAAGAAACGAAATCTCAAACATAAGTTTGGTAAGAAGAACCGGCCGGATAGTTTAACCTTTTCGAGCCCGAGACATGGATAGAGTGGGAACCACACAAGCATATATTAAAACCCTAATATTGAGGATAAGAATTTAAAGTTATAAATTCAAGTCGATTAAAACAAGAGTTAAGCTCGAAAAGATCAAGAAACGAGCCAATGTGAAAATATCCGAATTTTCTCCTAGAATTAAATAACAAAAATTATTTGATATATATATATATATATATACTCAAGTGGCTAGCCACCTAGGGAAGAGTGTCAAACTTGGTGGCTAAGTTTTCTTAACCTAGGTTATGTAAAAAGTAACTAAGATTAACTAAATCTAACCATGGTTAGCAAAGCTTCTCAAGGAAGCTTTCTACTTGACTTTTATCTATAAAAAGAACCCAAAACCCACCTATTCTTCCTCTAATATTTGGTCATAGTGAGGAGAAAAGAGAGGGAGAAAAAAAGAAGAAGAAAGAAGAAGAAAGAAGGAAGAAGAAGAAACATGAAGCTAGGAGGATCCACGGAGCATGAAAGCTAAGTTCAAGTTTTTCCATCACCAAGAAACAAATTCCAACAAAGTAAACAAGACTTTAACACATCTGATTTTATACACATCAAACACCTTTTCCATCATTTTCAAACACAAAGCAAAGATTAAGAACCGAAAATGAACCGAAAAGGCATCGTGGTGAGATTTTTGGTCTTTTTGGTGTGGGTGTTGTGTTTTTGAAGTTTGTATGAGGTTTTCTAAGGGATTCATGGCATGATAAGGATTTGGAGTTTTACTATTTAAGAGTACAAATCATGTATGTGAAGAAAATGGATCAATTCTTGACACACATGGTGCTAGGAGGTTTGAACTAAACGTGGCCTACAATTTGAGCTTTTTCACCTCTCTGCCCTGAATTTTGGAAGACCATAACTAATTCTAGAAAAATTTTGTAAGTGTGTTATTTATGTCCAAAGCTAGATTTTGAAGTTAGTTATCTTAAAAAATTGGTTGAACTCATTTGCGTGAGTATAATTCGAGATATTGCATTTTTTCTAAAGTGCGTGAGATTTGGACTAGTTAGTTTGGTAGACCTAGAAACCATGTCTTAGAATGAGATCCAAGCTTTGATCAAAACATAAAAGTTGTAGATAACATGTATATTTAGCTACCCACCAAAACGGAGTCCAAAATATTGAGGTTTGATAGGTCACAAACACTCTGAATTTCTCTGTTGAGGTTCAGCCTTTTAAAGACGTTTCTATCACATATTTTTGTATAACCCAAAACTCCTATTTTTAGATCTAA
This sequence comes from Heliamphora pulchella, assembly GCA_032270985.1. Taxonomy (NCBI): domain Eukaryota; kingdom Viridiplantae; phylum Streptophyta; class Magnoliopsida; order Ericales; family Sarraceniaceae; genus Heliamphora; species Heliamphora pulchella. The sequence continues at coordinate 2,401 of JAULJZ010024071.1, read as the reverse complement.
TCCAAATGTGGTCTACATGAATATTGTAGGTAACATATTGAACTAGTTTCAGGCCAAAAATTAGACCTAGGTACCTCGAGAAAGTCTCTCAAACCCGTTTCAAACTCTCTGTCCAAAACCAGTTCTGCTGAGGATTTGGCGGCTGACTGAATCTATTTTACAAAATGGCTTATATCTTCAACTTGTTTCAAACAAATACCCATAACACTCTTCATTTCTATCGATCTTGTTCTGGGAGTCGCTCCTATCTAGATGCCATCTTATCGTTTTGCACCAGTAAAGTTGCGATAGCTTAAGGTACAACTTCAAAAGTTGCTAGATAACGGGTTTGTATGCCCAAGTACATCGCTGTGGGGAGCTCTAGCTTTGTTTACCAAAAAGAAGGATGGGTCCTTGAGATTGTGCATTAATTATCGAAGGCTAAATCAGGTAATAGTGGAAAATAAGTATCTTATTCTGAGGATTGATGAGGTTTGGGTTACGCAGTTTATTCTGAGGTTTGGGTTTCGCAGTTTATTGTGATGCATCGTATGATGGCTTAGGGTGTGTCTTGATGTAGGAAGGTAAGGTTGTGGCTTACGGACTTCGGCAGTTGAAGACTCACGAATAGAACTATCTGACACATGATTTGGAGTTGGCAGCCTTGGTTTTTTGCTTGAGGTTTTCTCGGATCACAAAAGTTTTAAATACTTTTTTTCTCAGAAGGACCTGAATCTACGCTAGTAACAGTGGATGGAATTTATGGAGAACTACGACTTAGATTTTCAGTATCACTCTAGGAAGGCCAATGTTGTGGTCGATGCTTTTAGCAAGAGATCTCATGATTCGTAGACTTTTATTGCCATGCGAGAGTGGGACATGCTCGAGGAGGTTGGTGAGTTTGATTTGTGTCTCAGAGAGACAAAAGAGGGTGCGACCCTATTTTTAGTGCTTTTGCAACCTATGTTGATTGCTCGTGTTCTAGAGGCTTAGTAGTCAGATTAGAAAGCTCAGATGTTTTGGGATCGTGTTGCCAGTGGGGGAGATACCAAGGGATGGGTTGTGAGTCTAGACTAGAGTTTGAGATTTGCTGGTAGACTGGTTGTGCAAGAATCGTGCCGTGATGAGGTGTTACGTGATTTCTATCATTCTCGGCTTGTAGTGCACCCAGGAGGCACCAAGATGTACCATGATTTGCGTCATCAGTTCTGGTGGAAGGGAATAAAGAAAGATGTTGGAGAACATCACGATGGATTTTGTGTCTAGACTCTCTAAATTGCCTAAGGGGCATGATGCTGCTTGGGTTGTGGTTGAGAGACTGATAAAGTGTGCGCACTTTCTTCCCATTCATGTGAAGGACTCTATGGACAAGTTGAGTAGGCTGTATGTCAATGAGATTGTTCGGTTACACGGAGTACCTGTATCTATTATTTTTGATCGAGACCCGCACTTTACATCATGCTTTTGGCAGAATCTTCAGGTAGTTTTGGGGACGAATATGCTTTTCAATACAGCTTTTCATCTTTAAACGGACGGTTAGTCCAAGCGTCCTATACAGATTTTGGAGGATATGCTGAGAGCTTGTGTACTCAATTTTTGAGGTTCTTCGGAGGATCATTTATCGTTTGCAGGGTTTGTGTATAATAATAACTATCAATCTAGCATTGGGATGATGTCTTTTGAGGTTTTGTATGGAAGACCATGTAGATTGCCAAGGTGTTGGGCAGATGCGACAGAAACAGCAGTTTTGGGACCCAATTTGGTGTAGGAAACAATGGAAAAAATTTTGATGATTCACCAATGTTTGGTGATAGCCCAAAGTCGCCAAAAGAATTACACCGATCAGAGGAGGAGGCCTTTAGAGTTTGAAGTGGGAGACCATGTGTTTTTGATGGTTTCTTTATTAGAGTTGGTATACTAAAAATTACGTTTTTAGTATTTAATTTTATTTTTAAGAAAATTAATTTTTCATTTTATGAGAATTTTTATGAGTAATGTTTGTGTATCATTTCATTAATATTATGCATAGATGTCCGATATTCTGTATAGTATTTAATCTAGTGTGTAGAGTACAGTTTGCACACAGAAGATCATATTTTAAGTTATTGCAGATTATAAGTTTTATGTTCATAATTTACATGGAAATGAATATACCATCGGTATGACTGTGGTATAGAGTTTTAGTATACCTGTCTTGTTCATGGGGAATAGATAATAGCGTCATCTATTATTCCAACTCTCCGTGCCAGTACATTTTATGTGTATTAAATGAGATATTTTGGGTAATTAATTTTATACTGACTATATAAATTAATTTATACTCCAAAGTTATTATGAATAGTGCATATTCTCTTAATCTTGAAATAATTATTGATTTGCGTATATTTAATATTCATTATTTTGATTCATTAGAGGGTGCGAT
>JAULJZ010024060.1:0-15527 GCA_032270985.1 Heliamphora pulchella | reverse complement strand
ACAAAGGAGCAGGTGTTGCGGGGCAGAACGATTGCTTATGTCAAGGTCTTATGGCATCATCACGGGGTTGAGGAAGCGACATGGGAGCTTGAGTCTAGGATGCGTGCTAGATACCTAGACCTATTTACCTCGAGACCTTGTTGCGAATTTTGGGGACAAAATTCCTTAAGGGGGGAGAGTTGTGAGACCCTGACCCTTATCTTTTAGGTTATTTATATATTTGATATGTTTCCTTCAGTATATGAATAGCATCAATGCATGATTTATGCTTTACAGTTGTAGAACAGCATGTATAAATGTGTTATACGCTTTTCGGGATTTGGTAGAAGCTTGTTTGGACATTAGAAACCTATTTTTGGCTTGAAAACATCAGAAAACACACTGCCCACCAGTTCAGTCGACTGGAGGGCTTGGCTCAATCCACTGAACAAAAAATCTTGGGTTCAGTCGACTGAACAGTGCTATTTTCTATTTTCTATAAATATCCCAGTGGCGGGATTTTTGAGACAAAACCTTTCTTCCAGGCTAAGAAACCCCTTTTATCTGCCTTCTCTCTAGCTTTGAGGGCCCGGGGCTTAATTTTGGGTTGGTTCCTTTGTGGATCCTTGCTATCGGGGCCAAGGGCTTCGCATCCATCCGGTCGGATTCTCGTTCTGACGCCGTTCAGTTTTGAGACGCCGAGTTCTTGACTCTCTAAGGTAGGATTCTAGACCCTACTAATGTATAATGGTGATATATGTAATTATACGTGTTTTTACCAGGTAAAAAATACATCAAATGTGATTTTCCTATGTAACCGTAGTTTTTGGGTAAAAGTGGGATTTTTACGCCTTTTCTCGGTTGTATACATGCTTTGGGTACGTGGTATCCATAGTTTTCAAAATGAGGTTTGAAAACGAGATGTTTTGTGAAAATGGTAAAAAATGTGCTTTTGGAGGTTTGGAGCTAACCCGCGGGATTGAGTCTCACCTTTTAAACGTTTTGTTGGAAATGATTTTAGATCTCCATGTCGATGGATTGGATCACTTTTTATACATGTGTTGTATAAATCATTTTACGGGTTTTCGTAGTTGAGCTACGGTGGGTTTTAAAATGTTCTCCATAGATGTACCGTGACAGTGGGTGTGTTGAGTTGGGCTTCCATTGCTCCTCGGTGTAAGTCTGAAAACGTGCGCAGAGTAGGTCCCTAGTGTCTTCGGGTTAATCCCCGTAAACGAGGTTGGTGGGTGCTTAGTGCCCTCGAGTTGTGATCCCGTAAACTAAGTGGTTGTGTGGGTGCTTAGTGCCCTCAGGTGTGATCCCGTAAACTAAGTCGGTTGCCTCCGTTAATGGCGTTGTTGTTGTAACTCCGTATACAACTTGTCATTACTAAGCCTACGGGTCTAGGCTAATTGACGAGAGTCTATAGTTGTTACCTTTGTCGATGTGGCAGAGTCGGTACATAGGACTGCATTTACATATTTCTCCTCGACTTAGTGGCCTGAGTAGAGCTTACTGCTTATTTACAGCGTTCCCTTAACTGTGGCATGATATCTGTTAGGATGATATGCATAGTTTAAAGGATGGAAAAATGTAGGATTTTATGAGATAACACATTTTTGAAACTTGTGATAGTCTGACGAAAAACTTGTGGTTTTGGAAGAAAAACATTTTTGGCTCCTGTGATTGAACCTGTGTGTGTGTAATTGCATAGTCTGCTTTACAGTTTTATTATCTATGTTCTATTGGGCTTCGGCTCACGGTGTGAAATTTTGCTGTAAAAATTTTTCAGGTGAGCATGAGGAATTGAACTAGTTGCAGAGGTGATGGAAGACTTGCTGTAGTTTTTCCTATTTTTGTACATGTACTTTTACATGTAACGCCTGTGATGGCTGATTTTGTACGCCTCAAGGCGATATATTTATTTATGTATGAGATGCATGTTTCCAATTAATGAGAGTTGAACTGTGGGAATTTTTTATCCAAATGTTGTAGACTTTGATTTCCAACAGTAAAAACCTATTTTCTAAAGTGGGTATTTTGGTGGGCTTTCGTGTGACCCTGGTGTTTGGGGCGTGACAGGAAAAATTCTAGATAATTGTTAGTGTGAATCACTTCTCCATCTGAAGTGCTCATTGCGAAGCAATTGATTTGTAATTATGTTATGGTTAACCCTTAGCTGTATATAATAGTATCCTCTCCATCTGAGTCACTCTATTATATACTAGATCGAAGCTATGTCAGCTATTTAATTTTACTTGGTATGGTCAGTTATCTAGATAGTAAAATTAATAGAAATTGGCATGTCTGGTCATACGGTGGATAGTAGACGTCTTCCTATCGAGGCATGCTATTCACAAGGTACCAGGTTGCTGACGAATTTTTTTTAAAATGGTAGAGAGAACCAAATTAAAATAATTTCAAAGTATTGCTCGTCATAATTAACAGTATTTTTTTAATTATGTGATTCTTAGGATTAAAATGGCTTTCAACCCACTCGCTCCAATACTCAAATAAAACAAACTTACGGGATCAAATTATGTTGATTGAGAACGAAACTTAGACATTGTCTTAAATGCCGAGTATTGCAAGTTTGTATTAACTAAGACATGTCCACCAGTACATGACGTGGGGACGACCGACCAGGGAACCCAGATCCATCAAAAGTGACAAAATGCTGATCAGATGGCTCGCTGTTATATTTTGGCTTCAATGTTAAATGTTTTGCAGCATTAGCATCAGTCTATGCCCAATGCCTATGACATGATTGTGAACCTCAAAGAAATGTTTAGGGATCAAAATCATGCTGCTAGGCAGGTAGCCAAGTCTTTGATGAATACAAGCATGGCTGAAGGCACCCCAATTAGGGATCATGTTCTGAAGATGATCAGTCTTTTAAATGAACTGGAGATCCTAGGAGCTAAAATTGACAGGAAAACCCAGGTCAATATCATACTCTAGTCACTACCTAAAAGTTTTAAGCAGTTTTACCTGAACTACACCATGAACAACCTCAGATTTTCATTAGCAGAACTTCTTAAGGAACTTCAAGCAGCTGAGGGTGTTCTTAAGAAGCCAGGTTCTGTGTATGTGGCTGAGAAGGGTTCATCATCTAAGCCGAAATGCAAGAAGAAGAAACAAGTTCAAACACAAGGAGGCACAGCTCCAAAAGCAGTTAAGGGACCAAAAGTTGGAGTGAAGAAGTCGAGAGGCAAGTGCTATCACTGTAACCAGTTTGGGCATTGGAAAAAGCATTGTTCAATTTTTCTCAATAAGTAGAACAAACCACGCAATTTATGTTCACTAGCAATTGAAACATGTTTAATGGTATTATCTACCGGAATCTGGTGCGTAGATACGGGAGCCACTAATCATGTCTGCAATTCTTTGTAGAGGTTCCAGCAAATTAGGCAGCTTAGTGATGGAAAAATATAGCTACACATTGTCAATAATACAAAAGTGACCGCAATTGCAGTAGAAAATGTCACTCTCAGTTTTAGTAGAGATAAGATACTTCTTCTGAAAGATTGTCTTTATATATTGTCGATTATAAAAAATTTAATCTCTATCTCGAGCATAATAAACAACAAGCATTCTGTTCATTTTGGTGACTATGATTGTGAAGAAAACTAAAAATTTTATTTGTTCTGATACATTGGTGGATGATCTGTATGTTGTATCTCATATCTCTCCTACACTGCAACTAACTGAAATGAATAACACGTCTAAATTACCATATAAGAGAAAGTTTCCTTCTTTAATAAACCAAACGTTTTTTTGGCACTTACGCCTGGGTCATATTAATCTAAAAAGGACAAATAGATTGCTAACAGATAGACCTTTGAGTTCATTGGAAGTGAAGGCACTTTCAGTCTGTGAATTTTGCTTAGAGGGTAAGATAACCAAGATGCCCTTTTCGACCAAAGGCAATAGAGCTAAAGAACCATTGAAGCTGGTTCATTCTGATGTGTATGGTTCTATGACAATCCGGGCTAGAGGTGGATTTAAGTACTTCGTCAATTTCATTGATAACTACTCAAAGAATTCAAGGCGGAGACGGAGAAGCGTTTAGGTAAAAGTATCAAATCACTACAATCTGACCGTGGTAGGAAATACCTCTTTGGAGAGTTTAGGGATTACATATCATCAGAGGGATTTATATCCCAATTGACTGCACCTGGCACTCCGCAGTAGAATAGTGTAACAGAAAGAAGGAATATGACTCTTATGGAGATGGTAAGGTCCATGATAAGTTATTCAAGTTTATCCGATTCGTTTTGGGGACTCGCTATAGTGACAGCGGCTTACATTCTGAACTTGGTACCTTCGAACTTAATACCTTTTACTCCCACACAATTGTGGACCGGGAGTAAGCCTAGTCTAAACACATTCGAATTTAGGGGTGTCTAGCACATCTGGTGAAAAGGAACGCAGGTAAGTTTAAACCGAAGATAAAAGTCTGTTTCTTTGTTGGGTATTTCAAGGCAACGAAGGGTGGTCTGTTTTATAATCCTAAGGAACAGAAGGTCATTGTTAGCACCAATGTCCGATTCTTGGAAGACGATTATATTAGGATCATAGGCCCAATAGAAAAATTATTCTAGAAGAACTGAGAAGAAATACCAGTAGAATGAAAGAGAAACCATAAGTCACTAATATTCTATTACCTCGTCGTAATGGGAGAATTATTGAGACAAGTGAAATCATGAACAGAGTGCTGAAGTACAGGGTTCAGATTCTGCACAGCGTGTTACTGCTAGTACACAAACACATGTAATGCTTTGTCGTAGTGGGAGGGTTGTTCATCAACCTGACCGGTATATGTTCTAAGAAGAGTTTTTTGATAAGATCCCAACAAAACTAGATACCGAGCCTTGTAACTACAATGAAGCACTTCAAAACAAAGATGCAAATCTTTGGCAAAGGGTTATAAATTTAGAGGTAGAATCTATGTATTCTAATCAGGCCTGGGAACTTATAGAACCAACCGAATGGATGAAACCCATTAGATGCAAGTGGATCTACAAGAGGAAGAGAGAGCATATGGTAAGGTTAAAACCTTCAAAGTTAGACTTGATGCAAAAGGGTTCACTCAGGAAGAAATGATCAATTATGAGGAAATTTTTTCACCGGTAGCCATACTTAAGTCTATCCGGATTCTCTTATCCATTGCTACTCATTTCGATTACGAAATCTGACAAATGGATGTCAAGACAGTTTTATTTAACTGAAGTCTTGACGAGTGTATCTATATGATACAACTAGGTGGATTCATTGCAAAGGGTTAGTAACACGTTGTGTAAACTTAAGAGATGCATTTATGGACTTAAGTAGGGATCGAGGTCCTAGAACACTCGGTTTGATCAAGCCATTAAGTCTTATGATTTTGATCAGAGCTCGGATGAGTCTTACGTGTACAAGAAGCATAACGGAAGCATGATGATTTTTCTAATACTTTACGTTAACGATATCTTGCTCTTCGAAAACGATGTGGGGGCATTATTTACAGTTAAAGTATTGTTATCTAGGTAGTTCGATATGAAGGACTTGGGAGAAGCCAGTCACATCCTTGGAATTATGTTCGTACGAGGTCAAAAATAATAGATGTTGGGTTTATCACAAGTAAAGTATATCGAAGATATCCTTACTTGTTTTAACATGTAGGATTCTAGTAAAGGGTTTCTCCCTTTCATGCATGGAATCACTCTATCTAAGGATCATATCCCAAGACACCTGATGAGATAGAGAAGATGAAGGCGGTTTCGTATGCTTCAGCAGTAAGAAGCCTTATGTATGCTATGTTTTACACTAGACCCGACATCTACTTTGTCCTTGGCATGGTTAGCAAATATTAGTCTAACCAAGGGTAAGAGTATTGGACTTCGATAGAGAATATAATCAAGTACCAAAAGAGGACTAAGAATTATATGTTGGTTTACCAGACAGACAGTCTAGTACTTTTAGGGTACACAGACTCAGATTTTCAGTCTGACAAGAATTCTCGTAAGTTTACCTCAGGATATGTGTTTACCTTAGAATGTTGAGCTATAAGTTGAATGAGTATCAAGCAGTCCTGCATTGCTGATTCCATCATAGAGGCCGAGTACGTGGCAGCTTTTGAAGTAGCCAAGGAGGTTATTTGGCTGAGAAACTTCATGTTGGATCTAGAGGTGGTACTTTTAGTTCAGTCAACTATTACACTTTATTGTGACAATAGCAGAGCGGTTGAAAACTCGAAGGAGCCAAGGGACCACAAGAAAGGAAAGCACATTGAGCGTAAGTATCACCTGATGCGAAAAATTGTACAGAGAGGTGATATTATTGTGACCAAGATTGCATCTGAAGACAACCTTGCAGATCATTTTACAAAGAGCTTACCGGCTAAAACTTTTGATAGTCATGTAGAGGGCATGGGAGTCAGATATATGGCAGCATCATTTTTAGTATAAGTGGGAGATTGTTAGGGTTATATACTGAAAACTATGTTTTAAGTATTTAATTTTATTTTAATAAAATTAATTTTTACATTTTATGAGAATCTTTATGAGCAATGTATGTGTATCATTTCTTTAATGTTATGTATGGATGTCAAATATTCTGTACAGTATTTAATATAGTGTGAAAATTACGGCTTGCACATAGAAGATCAAATTTTAGATTCTTACAGAATATAAGTTTTATATTCACAGTTTATATGGAAATAAACATACTATCAGTAAGACTGTAACACAGAGATTTAGTAGGCCTATCTTGGTTACGAAAAATAGATAATAGCGCCATCTATTGTTTCGACTCTCTGTACTAGTACACATTGTGTATATTAAACGGGACACATTGGGGTAATTAATTTTATACTGATTATATAAATTAATTCACACCCTAAGAATATTATGAATAGTGCTTATGCTCTTAATCCTGAAATAATTATTGATTTGCGTATATTTATTATTCGTTGTTTTGATTCATTAGAGGGTGCAATCTTATATAGGTCTATATTCCCGGTGAGTTGGATAGTAGTATTATTTATATGGTGAATATTAATTATTGATGGAATACACGTCCCGAAAGATCATGATTGATGATACCTCCTTAAAGAAGCTTATAAGTTTGACTGAGCCAAACCCTGCAAGTGGATTTGATTATCCAGCGGTCAAATAAGTTAAGCAGAAGGACTTAAGAAATTACAAGATGCTGATTAAATTAAATTATCAGTAATTAAATTTAATTGACGGGTATCGAAAATCTTAACGTGTGGAGAAATAATAAGCATTTAATAACAGAAGATCAATGCAAGAAAGTCTTGAGATTATGGGTCATAGTGCAATTATAGTTATTTAGTTGTGTAAACTGTAATTCAGTGTTTTATAGAAACTGCAGAAACCGCTGCTAATTTTTCATAATTGCAGATACCGCTTGAGGTTTGCTTAATTGTAGAAACTGCTGATGGGTGTCGTTCCACTAGAAGTCTTACTCATAATTACTTCACAGGTCCCTGCTGTAGCCCTATAAATATGCGGGTAGGCTAAACCAGTTTCATAACTTGTCTTTCAAGACTAAAGCTGTCTAGGTTTTATTGATTCAAGTTCTTGATAGATTGTAACCCACTCTACATTCAAGAATCGCACAAGGGGATACAGTAAAAGATCTGACAGGTGCTTCAACTCGGAATCAAATCGTAGTTGAGGATTATAACCGGTAAAAATGTATTCTTCTAAATTAACTGTGGTTGCACGGGTTTTAATTTTGATCGTTCGACATCAAAAGTTTTATCTGGAGCCTATTTCGGCGTTTGTACGTCCAGTTATTTTTTATCAAAAATCGTTTACAAAAATAATGATCTTGGCAGTTTTGCCTCCAAGAGGTTTTATTTTGATCGTTCGACGTCAAAAATTTTATGTGGAGCCCATTTCGGCGTTTTCCCGTTCAGTTAATTTTTTACCAAAAATTATTTTCGAAAATAATGATCTTGGCAGTTTTACCTCCAACAGAGAGGTGATCCTCGCGACGCCGAAGAAGGACCTCACGCTCCGCGATCACGTCCAGAAGAATATACCTCTTCATAGCCGACTTTCGCAACCGGTGAAGAAGAGGGATGTAGGTCCCAGCATCAAAATACTCTAGCATGCCTGGCGCACCTTCTCCCTCGAGTAAAAGGTCTTTGTCATCACCCACGGCGGCGCCGCCACCACTACCTTCGGCGCCGCCACCCATGCCACCTTCGCCCTAACCCGCGGCGCCGACACCGCCGCCTCCTCCATTGCCACCGACTGGTGCTGCACCACCATCACCTCCAACACCTGCACCACCTCCTCCATCGATGTCGCCACCTTCTTCTCCGTCAAAGCCAAAGACGCCATCTACTATTGCAAAAGAAGATAAGGAGATGAATGAAAGAAGAAACATTGTCTCGAGAGCCGAGAAAACAAGAGAGATGAGGGAGATAAGAGCAAGAGAGATGAGAGAGTGCGATTGAGAGTGAGGGAGATAAGAGAAACGAGAGAGGAGAGGGAGTGTGAAGTTTCACGCGAATGAGCGTTTCAAACCTGTCACAAACTTATGTTCTGTCATTGACCTCACGGCCGCGAGGTCCGCCTCTTTTAAAAACTAATGGCCGTAACAACTTGACCTACGTCGTAACATTTCTTTGTAACGGTCGTGACTATTTTTCCAAATGTTTCAGACAGCTATGAACTTTATATTCAGGCTGTCACATCCCTAGGGCACAATAGTGCAAGCCGCCACTTCTAAAAGTAACAGCCGTCATGTTTTTATGACCCCACCTTTACGGACCTTTGAGTTACCCTCGTGTGGATCTTGAACGAATCAAAGACTCTTTTAGCCTATCTTTATGATTTGAATGCCCCTTTGAAAACCTCAATCCTTGTCACGACCTAAAACTTATAGGTTTATCCTACCAGTCCTCCTCATGACATTAAACTGACTCATCGATCCTCGACACGACCTAAAACTATCACTAGCACCTTCGATCCTCCTCATGACCTAAAACTGACTCATCGGTCCTCGCATGACCTGAAACTGCCCCTCAACCTCCGGTCCTCGTCACGACCTAAAACTGATGTGCTTGCCCCTCCTATAAGAGTCCAGTCATCCTCTTGACCTAAAATTGACTTGTCGGTCCTCAACACAATCTAAAACTTTTCCTAGCATCTCCGGTCTCCCTCATGACCCAAAACTGACTAGTCAGTTATCAACATGAACTAAAACTATCCCTAGCATCTCATTGTTGGTGGCAAACTGTCAAGATCATTAATTTATAAATAATTTTTTGAAATAATAAAATCGGATGGGCAATCGCCAAGAAAAGCTCCAAATTAAAAAAAAATTCATATCGAACGATCAAAATAAAACCCGTGCCACCATAGTTAATTCAGATGAATACTTTTTGGTCGATTCTCCAACTACGAACTTTGATTTTTGAGTTGAAACTCCGGTCAGACCTTCTACTGTATTTTCGATGAGATTTTCGAACATAGTGTGGGTTTCAATCATTCGAGAACTGGTACCGGTAGAACCTGGACAACCTTAGTCTTAAAAGACAACTTATGAAATTAATTCAGTCTACCCACATATTTATAGGACTACAGCGAGGACTTGTAGAGTAACTATGACAAAGACTTCTAGTGTAATCTAGATACGTATCCAGCAGTTTTTACAATTATGCAAACCTCTCAGCGGTATCTGTAATTATGAAAACCTTGCAGCGATTTTTGTAATTTTCATAAAATACTAAATTACAGTTCATACCACTAAAGACCTGTAAATGCACTTTTAGTCATAATCTCAAGACCAATTTACATTTAGCTCATGTTATTAAATACTTAACTCATCTCCCCACATTAAGATTCTCGATATCCGCCAACTAAATTTAATTACTGACAATTTAATTTAATCGGCATCTTTAAAATTTTTTAAACTTTTCAGCATAACTTATTTGACCACCAGATAATCAAATCCACCTGCAAGGTTTGACTCGGTCAAAACTTATAAATTTTCTTAATGGGGTATTATCAATCCCGAACAATCGAGACGTGGATTACATCAATAATTAATATTCACCATATAATTAATACCGCTATTTAATTCACCGGGACTATAGACCCATAAAAATCGCACCATCTAATAAATCAAAATAACGAATATCAAATATACGCAAATAATAATTATTTCAGGATTAAGAGTACAAACACTTATAATAACCTTAGAGTGTAAATTAATTTATATAGTCAGTATAAAATTAATTACCCCAATATGTTTCTATTCAATACACACAAAGTGTACTAGTACAGCGAGTCGAAACAATAAACGACGATATTATCTGTTCCCTGTAACTAAGACAGATCTACTAAAATTCTATACTACAATCGTACTGATAGTTTGTACAATTTTATCTAAATTGTGAACAACAACTTATATTTTGTAAGAACCTATAATTTGATCATCTGTGTATAAGTCGTACTCTACACACTAGATTAAATACTGTACAGAATAAAGAAAATCTATGCATAATATTAAAAAAATGATCTTACATACATTGCTCATTAAGATTCTCATAAAATAAAAAAATTAATTTTATTAAAATAAAATTAAATACTAAAACCAAATAAAATCCATAGTTTTCAATATATAACCCTAACAATCTCCTATTTATACTTAAAACTATGCTGCCATACATTTGACTCACATGCCCTCTACATGATTTTTAAAAATCTTAGTTAGTAAGCTCTTTGTAAAAGGATCTGTAAGGTTGTCTCCTGATCCAATCTTGGTCATAACAATATCATACTTTTGTACAATTTCTCGTACCAGGTGATACTTACGCTTAATGTGTTTTCCTTTCATGTGGACTCTTGGCTCCTTCGAGTTTGTAATCGCTCCGCTATTGTCACAATAAAGTATAACAGCTGACTGAACTGAAGGCACCACATCTAGATCCAACAAAAAGTTCTTGAGCCAAACGACCTCCTTGGCTGTTTAGAAGCTACCACGTACTCGGCCTCCATGGTGGAATTAACAATGCAGGATTGCCTGACTCCTCCAACTAATAGCTCCACCTCCTAAGGTAAACATATACCCTGAGATAGACTTACGAGAATCTTTGTCTAACTGAAAATTCGAGTTTATGTTATTTAAAGGTACTAGACTGTCTACCTGGTAAACCAGCATATAATCCATAGTCCTTTTCAGGTACTTGATTATATTCTTACTGCAGTCTAATGCTCATGTCCTAGGTTAGACTGATATTTTCTAACCATGCCAATGGCAAAGTAGATGTCAGGTCTAGTGCAAAACATAGCATACATTAGGCTTCCTACTACCGAAGCATAAGAAATCGTCTTCATCTTTTTTATCTTATCAGGTGTCTTAGTACACTAATCCTTGGATAAAGTGATTCCATACCTAAAAGAAAAAAATCTTTTTTTAAAATCCTGCATGCTAAAACGAGCAAGTATATTATTGATATACTTTGCTTGTGATAAGCCCAACATTCTTTATTTTTAATCTCACAAAAACTTGATCCTGATGATGTGATTGGTTTTTTTCAAGTTCTTCATATCAAACTGCCCAGATAACCATACTTTTATCGAAAATAACACCCTCACATCATTTTCGATGAGCAAGATATCATCTACATAAAGTGCTAGAAAGACTACCATGCTTTCGTCATGCTTCTTGTACACATAGGACTCATCTAGACTCTGATCAATATCATAAGACTTTATAGCTTGATCAAACTGAGTATTTCAAGACCTTGATGCCTGCTTAAGTTCATAAATAGGTCTCTTAAGCTTGCACAACATGTGCTCTTGGCCCTTTGCTATTAAACCGTCTAGTTGTACCATATAGATATACTCGTCAAGATTTCCGTTAAGAAAAGCTGTCTTGATATCCATTTACCAAATTTTGTAATCGAAATAAACCGCAATGGATAAAAGAATTCGGATAAGATTAAGCATGGTTATCAGCGAAAAGGTTTAGAAAATATAAATTTTATCTCTAAATTCACAGTCTTTTGCCAAAGATCTTTATCTTGACGTGCTTCATTGTAGTTACAGGGTTCGGTACCAAGTTCTACTGGAATCCTGTCAAAAGACTATTTCAAGAACATATACCGATCAGGTTGATGAACAACCCTCCCACTATAACGAGGAACTACCTGCGTCTGTGTACTAGCAGTAACACGCTGTGCAAAATTTGAACTCTGTGCACCATTACCCGCATGCTCGTCTGGCATGTTAATGGTAGAACTATGTTCATGATTTGCACTTATCCCGACAATCCTCCCACTATGACGAGGCAATAGGATATCAGTGACTTGTAGTTTCTCTTTCGTTCTACTAATATTTTCTCTCATTTCTTTCATAACATTTTACTTTTGAGCATGTGGTCCATAATATAATCATCTTCCAAGAATCGGGTATTGGTGCTGATAATGACCTTCTGATTCTTAGGATTATAAAATAAACCACACTTTGTTCCCTTAGGATACCCCATGAAGAAACAGACTTATGTCCTCTGTTCCAACTTACCCGCGTTTCCTTTCAACACATGTGTTGGACACCCCCAAATCCAAATATGTCACAAACTAGGCTTACACCTGGTCCATAATTCTATAGGAGTAGAAGGTACCGACTTAAAAGGTACCAAGTTCAAAATATAAGCTGCTGTCACTAATGCAAGTTCCCAAAACGAATCAGATAATCCTGAATAACTCATCATAGACCTTGCCATCACCATAAGAGTCAAATTCCTTCTTTTTACTACACTATTCTGCTGCGGAGTGCCAGTGCTGTCAACTGGGATATAATTTCTTCTGATAACAAGTAGTCCTTAGACTCTCTAAAAAGGTACTCCCTACCATGGTTGGATCATGGTGATTTGATATTTTTACCCAGATGCTTCTCCGCCTCAACCTTGAATTCTTTGTATTTCTCAAAGCATTTAGACTTACGATGCATTAGGTAAATATATTCATATCTTGAGTAGTCGTCAATAAAACTGATGAATTACTCAAAGCCACCTCTAGCCCAGATTGTTATAGGACCACACACATCAGAGTGAACCAGTTCTAACGATTCTTTAGCTCTATAGCCTTCAGCCAAAAATTGCTCTGATACTAATTGTTGGAGGCAAACTGCTAAGATCATTGATTTGTAAATAATTTTTTGAAAAAATAAAATTGGACAGGCAATTGCCGAAATAGGCTCCAGATAAAAACTTTTTAATGTCGAATGATCAAAATAAAACTTGTGCCACCACAATTAATTCAAATGAATACCTTTTGGTCGATTCTCCAACTACAAACTTTGATTTTCGAGTTGAAGCTCCGATTAAACCTTCTACTGTATACCCGATGCGATTTCTGAACGTAATGTGGGCTACGATCCTTCGAGAACTGGTGCTGACAGAACCTGGATAACCTTAGTCTTGAAAGACAACTTATGAATTTGGTTCAGCCTACCTACATATTTATAGGGCTACAGTAAGGACCTGTGGAGTAATTATGATAAAGACTTCTAGTGTAACCCAGATACGTATGCAGTGGTTTTTTCAATTATGCAAATCTCTCAGCGGTATCTGTAATTATGAAAATCTTACCGCGATTTTTACAATTTTTATAAAATACTAAATTATAGTTCATACCACTAAAGAACTGTAACTTCACTCTTAGCAATAATCTCAAGACTAATTTGCATTGAGCTCCTATTATTAAATACTTAACTCATCTCCTTACGTTAAGATTCTCGATACCCGTCAATTAAATTTAACTACTGACAATTTAATTTAATTAGTATCTTTAAAATTCTTTAAATTCTTCTACTTAACTTATTTGACCGTCGAATAATTAAATCCACCTGTAGGGTTTGGCCCGATCAAAACTTATAAGTTTCATTAAAGGGGTATTATCAATCCTGAACAATCGAAACGTGAATTCCGTTAATAATTAGTATTCACCATATAATTAAAACCGCTATCCAACTCACCAGAATTATAGACTCATAAAAAATCGCACCATCTAATAAATCAAAACAACGAATATCAAATATACGCAAATAATAATTATTTCGAGATTAAGAGTATAAGCACTCATAATAATCTTGGAGTGTAAATTAATTTATATAGTCAGTATAAAATTAATTATCCCAATATAGTCCTATTCAATACACAAAAAGTGTACTAGCACAACGAGTCGAAACAATAGACGACGCTATTATCTATTCCCTATAACCAAGACAGGTCTACTAAAATTTTGTGCTACAGTCGTATCGATGGTTTGTCCAATTCCATCTAAATTGTGAGCAATAACTTATATTCTGCAAGAACTTATAATCAGGTCTTCTATGTGCAAGCCGTACTCTACACACCAAATTAAATACTATACAAAATAAGGGGCATCCATGCATAACATTAAAGAAATGATATTACATGCATTGCTCATTAAGATTCTTATAAAATAAAAAAAATAATTTTATTAAAATTAAATTAAATACTAAAACCAAATAAAATCCATGATTTTCAGTATACAACTCTAATACTCTGGTCCTCCTCATGACCTAAAACTGACTCGTCGATCCTCGACATGATCTAAAACTGTCCTTAGCATCTCTGATCCACCTCATGATCTAAGATTGACTCGTCGGTCCTTGACACGACCTAAAACTATCTCGATCACCTTCGGTCCTCCACATGACGAGGGACCTAAAACTGCCCCTTTACCTCTTCTATCCTCCTCATGACCTTAAATTGACTTGTCGGTCCACGCATTACCTAAAACTGCCCCTTTTCCTCTTTGGTACTCCTCACGACCTTAAACTGACTTGTAAGTCCACGCATAACCTAAAATTGCTCCTCAACTAATCGGTCCTCCTCATGATCTTAAACTGACTTCTCGATTCACGCATGACCTAAAATCGAAATCGGTCCTCCTCATGACCTTAAACTGGCTCCTCGATTCTCGCATGACCTTAAAATGTCCCTAGAGCGATCGGTCCTCCTCACAACCTTAAACTGATTTATCGGTCCTCGCATGACCTTAAAGTTGTCCCCTAAGTGTTTGGTCCACCTCATGACCTTAGACTGACTTATCGGTCTCCGCATGACCTTAAACTACCCTTAGCCTCATTAGTCCTTTCACGACCTAAAACAGATTGATGTTTTTTCAGTCCATGTTGTGACCTTTAGGTTTTCGTGCATCGTATCTGTTCGTAATGCATTGTACTTGTTATACATCATGATTAGTCTGTTTACATTATATGTATTGCCCCACGAACTACGACTGGTTTGATCCCTTACAAAGGGGTACGTAGGAAGCTAGATAAAAATTTAGGTTCAGCAATGCTTTTCTGCATCTTTTGTTTGTGCCTAAGATTTACGACTTGTTCGATCGGTTTGTCTCTTGAGTTTTGACATTTACTTGCACCACAAGTTGCTGTAAGCTCTGTCAAAGAGAGGTGATAGAATTAGGCAACCCAAAAGGGGGGGTGAATTGGGTTTCTTTATCAATTAATTGAGATTTAATCCCAAAAAAA
>JAULJZ010024039.1:0-15529 GCA_032270985.1 Heliamphora pulchella | reverse complement strand
GAGTCGGTACATAGGAATCATTTTATCTTTTTTCCTTGGACGTGTGGCCCGAGTGGAGCATACAGTTTTATTACTGATTATATTATTTTCCTCGGCTATGTGTTCCGAGTGAAAAATATTTTTTCTCTTTCCTCGGTGTGTGATCCGAGTGGAAAATAATGTTTTGATTACTACTTTTTTTAACTGTGAAAACGTTATTTGCATTGTTGATATGCATGGTTTTGAGGATAAAAATGTGGGGTTTTATAAATTAAAACCATTTTGAGGCTCGCTTTAGCCTGATAAAAAACTTGTGGTTTTGGGTTGAAAATTTTTTTTTAGCTCCTGTGGTCGAGCATGTATGCTTGTGATTGCATAACCTGTTTTACAATTTTATAGTCTGTTTCTATTGGGATTCGGCTCACAGTGTGGGATTTTACTGTAAAATATTTTTCAAGTAAGCGTGGTCTTGCAAGTTGACCCGATTGTGCCCGGAGGTGGCTGATGACAAGACTTTGTTGTTTTATATTGTTAGGTAGTTTATACATTTATGTATATATTTCATGTTTAGAGATAACATGTTCTAAAATATAAGTAATGATTATGGATGTATGTATGTTTTAATGCTTTCGAGAGAACCTTGGGTTGATTGTTATTTTTCGTAGTATCTTACTACGTTTTTCATTGTTGGGTTCAACGGTTTGCAAATGAGATTTTCAAATGATTTATACTTCATTTAAACTCTTGTACTTCGAGCAAGATTTTTGGAACGGCCTAAGTTTTTTTTAAAATGAAAAGATTTTTTTTATTCAAAACTTATATTTTGCTTTTAAAGGCTTGGCTTGTGGAACCGTAACGGTAGTCTTTTGGCTACTATTCTAAATCAAATAAACTCTCGGTCGTATGTTTTTACAAAAGTTTTGGCCTTGTTTGATTTTTTTTTGATTTTACATCTCTTTTATCTGAGGCAGCTTTGGTGGTTGTTCTGTTGTTTTTCGCGTGATCCGGAGTTTGGGACGTAACAGTCAAACTACATGCAAACTGGAGCCCAAATTGTTAATCGAGCGTCTCGTGCATGTGTCGTGAATTCTTAAAACTTTGTTTAGTTGCTTCAGGATTTTTAGTACAAGTGCCCGAGCCTTTTCGTGTTCTTCTATAGGTGTCATTCAATTCTCAATTTTTATCTTTACATTTAACTAAGCCGAATGAAAATAATTAACAATACAATGGTGTTGCCAGAGAGAGAGAGAGGGTTCTCCAGGCATGTGATTGTAGTGGCTAATGAGGAAAAGTCTAATAACATTGGGGAATAAGATAATACACCAAACTGCCTCTTACAAACAATTAATAGCAATTGATTAAAGAAGTGAAAGAAATTAAGTGTAATATTAATATACCTAGTAGTAGATTGCTCTTCTTTGAAGATCACGAGACAAAAATAGATGTTGAGGATACTTCTCTTCCAAATACTGAAAATTACTACAATCCAAAATTGAAAACATTGAAAATGGTATTGCAATTATTTGAAAAACCACATAACATGAGGTAAAAAAGGAATATATATCCCAACCAATCACCATTAAGATCGCAAAATAGTCAAATACGGGGTGTGTGTTGTGTCTTCAATAGATACGACTCTCGAATATATTTTTATGATCGAATTCATTTAATATGTAGAACTCGTCGAGTTTGTTATATATGTAAAAAATAAAGTTAATTCGATATCTGTAACCATGTGTTCAAAAAATATTTATTCAACTATTTTTTTTAAAAATTATATTTACCATTCATTTATTTGTCAGTAAAGTAATCTAATTATATAGCTGTAGATATTAAATTAACTTTATTTTTTACATAAATAACAAACTCGATAAATTTTAATAGTGAATTAATTTGATCATAACAATATATTCGAGAGTCATACTGATAGAGAGCATAGCTGCGTGTTGTTTCCCAAAAGGAACAACACACTTGTTATGCTGAATTCAACTGGAATTACTCTATAACTCATTTAAGACCTTTTTTTTTTTTTTTATTGTAGTAGGTAGTTTTTCACTCAACCTATTTTAAGATTTTCTCCATAAAAAGGTGTATGGAGAAATAATGGATTTTTGTATTTTCTTTCTTTATAGTGATTTCTCCATCCAATCTACGCTCGTGGACATAAACTCAAAAACTGAACCTCGTAAATCTTTTGCGTACTTTGTGTGATTATTCTGGTGTTTATGCTCAATTTATTTGTTTCCTGCTACCAATGTATTTAATTTCTTCATTTTATTTGTTCTACCCCTCAAGAAATTTGGGCCTATTCAAGTCCATTTTTTTTTATTACAAATTGCTTTAAGTTAAATATGCAAAAAAATTTATTTAGTGAACTATAAGAATGACCTTAAACCAAAATGCAATAAGCCAAAAAACTTGACTTAAAAGCCGCTTTAAACCAAAACACAAAAAACTTAGGTTAAAAAAATGACACTTTTAAATTGCACTATTTAGTGCCTGTTTGGGATGGAGATTTAGCTTTTTCAAAAAAAGGTAAAATAAAAAAATTAAATTTTTTGAAATGATTTTTTATAATAACTTTTTTACTTTTTATTAAAATGTCTAAAATACTTTTACTTTTAACTTTTAAATTATAATATTTTAAATATTAACACATCTTTTTTTGCTTTTGCAAGTAGAGTTAACTTTTTAAAGTAAGTATATTATAATAATTTTATTTTAAAAAAAGTTAAAATATTTAGAACATATATTACCTTCTTTTTTTTTGAATTAAGAGATAAAAAAAAAACTAGTTAACTTTTGTTGAAACCAAACAATGCAACTTAAAAGTGGACTTTTGCCAAAAAAAAAAACCAACTTAAAAACTTGCTCAAACATGCCCTTATATAAAAAAAACTCATTTGACTTTACACCTTTTTGACAAAAACTATTTTATCCCAAACAACCTTTAAAACCAAAATGGCAACAATGCCTTTCATAAAAAAGTTACTTTCTCATTAAAAAGCAAAGAAGGTTAAAAAAAAAAAAAACATCAACAAACTTTAAAGCAAAAAAGTGAGCATATTTAACATTTTAACAAAACAATAAAACACAAAATACATCACAAACATTCTTAAAAGTCAAAAGGTTACATTACCCCCAAACAATTTTTTTTAAAATTTTTTTTTTAACTTTTTAAAAAAAGCAGAAAAATAAAAGTTGGTTTTCTAGAATCTGGTTTCAGATGATTGAAAAAAGACACCAGATCAATGCCCATTAAGCCAACATAAGTAGGGCAACCATGCATGCTCATATATACTATATAGATAGCTAAAGTTTCATCACATCCTTCCAAGATCTAAACTTAAAAGAAATACATATAATAACTTAAAGAAAGAGCAAATGCCAAGCTTTAGAACATCCGGTTGGCTTACAGGAAAGACCAGTTTATGAACATGAAAGCAAGGCAGTGGTTCGAGTCGTCATCGTCGAGAACTTTCCACGCGATGGCTTGCTCGTAAGACAATGGCCGACCCATGCTAGATACGGATATCCCGGCCGGCAAGTAGGCAAATCCCTGTTCGACATAAAAAATTAGAAGAAAAAAACAAACCAAGATGTTTTCATATCATTCAGAACTGATATCCGAAACTACTAGTAGTCCATAAATAGCTTTTGCTGAATCAATGCTTTAACTTCAAAACTAGAGAGAGAGAGAGAGAGAGAGAGATTTGGATTCAGTATCCTACCCGGTTTGGGATAATGGCTTGTTCACTTATTTTATATTATTTATTTTTATTTTTAATTAACTTTCTTCATCATTTGGTCTTTTTTTCTTTACATTTCCAAATTCTCTCTTCGAAATGAACCAAAAAAGTAAATTTTTTTCAGCAAAAAATTAAAAGGCAAAAAAGGACAAAATAATCTAATAAGCCAGTTTATTTTGCTTAGTTTTATTTTGAGTGGAGTTTTTCCATCTCTTGTTCAGAAGATTTTACTTTTCCGATTACTCTCACCGAGACGAACCAGAAAAACAAAAAAAGTCTGACCAAAAGATTTACAAAAAAATAAGCAAAAAACCAAACTTTTACCCCGAACTATTAATGACTGAAGTAAAGAGGGTTTTGGATATGCTTTTACACATATTCAAGTTCTAACATACAACATTCACAAGAAAGCAGAATTTGGATAGTGCCAGTTATAGTTTTGAAAATGCAGAATTAAGAAAGCACGACACTGAGGCAAGTGTCAAAAGTCATACCTGTTGCATGATCTTGGAGAACTCCGAGAGCAGAATCTTCCGACCAGCCTCGTCGAGAATCTTATCTAGCATTATGTCTTGAAGGGCCACAAGTGTAGTTTCAAGCATGTCAAGCCCTGCCTGGTTTGCAAAGGTGAAAACGGCGGATGCCTGCCATTTTTGTTTTGGAAATCACGTTAGGGGTATCCGTCGTGGAACCAATTTGGCAAAGTCGTTGTCGTAAGAGAATGTAAGAACATGCGCACCAAGGATGAAAAATAAAAAAGGATGGAGGAAGTATTTACATTTAATTTAACAGAGCAGCACATTATTGCTTCTGAATGGTGCCAAAGCTGTTTCAAGACAACATCACCTGCTTGAGGATCAGCTCGAAGGAGTTCTTCCCCGGCATGGATTCTGAAATGCAACATATTGCAGCAGTTAGCAAGAAGTGGAAGAGGTACAAATAAACAGGAAGAGAAAAAACGAGCAAGTCCTTCTGTCACCAGCGATGTTACATGGACTCGGGCACAGCCTACATGTGTTGGGTGCGAGTATGTTTCTTTTAGTTTCTAGGATAAATGTTGTTTACAATGTTCCATAGTGCAGTTCATTCATAAAGTGAGGCTTTATGTATAATTATGTAATGAATTTGAATTATTAAATATATTTTCCTGGTGAATGTATAACATAAAATATTAGACACATTCTATACTTTTATCTAAGTGTTCAGTATCATGGGTACTTTATAAATTTTGAAGAGTCCATGTAACATAGATTACATGTGATCGATCCTAGATAT
This sequence comes from Heliamphora pulchella, assembly GCA_032270985.1. Classification (NCBI taxonomy): domain Eukaryota; kingdom Viridiplantae; phylum Streptophyta; class Magnoliopsida; order Ericales; family Sarraceniaceae; genus Heliamphora; species Heliamphora pulchella. Next base: position 10,526 of record JAULJZ010024039.1, on the reverse strand, counting down.
GCATAGTTGATACTATTCAGCCTTCTAGCATCATTTCCAAGGAAAATGCTTTAAACATTTAATTGAAAACCGAAGTACTACTAGGACCTATTTATTTAAAGTTTTTTTTATAACTATCGAAGGAACACTTGGGTACACTGATACATCAAATCAAATACTGCAATTTCCGATTGGTTTCTTATTTACTTGAACATTGCTGCCCAATGACGACTTAACACCAATTTTTATATTTTATTATTTAATATTTTGGATGAAGGTTCGGTGGTAACACAAGTACATTTCTATTCAAGAGATCATTTGAAGTTGTACCTATAACTCCTGCAAATCCATTGCTGCCCAATGACGACTTAACACCAATTTTTATATTTTATTATTTAATATTTTGGATGAAGGTTTGGTGGTAACACAAGTACATTTCTATTCAAGAGATCATTTGAAGTTGTACCTATAACTCCTGCAAATCCAACGGGCCAAAGTGAGAGCCTCTGGAGAACTAGGCAGTTGTTTTGGCCCCAAATGATAACTGAGCGGGGAGGGAGCAATAGCCATGGCAACCCTCTGAACAGAACTGACAACAGTACGTATGTACTGGCGGGCCATTGCAGCCACATTGTCCTGGAAGTGGTTCTCAAAAGTGAATTGGAATGCAATAGTTAGCACCGACCTATGGTTATAACTGCTCAAATCAGCTTCACCAGCAGGGCGTGCTCCAGCATGACCCACTTCAAGGGTAGAAGCCAAGTCTAATGTGCGTGTTGCAGCAGGCCCTTCCTGCAAAGAAATTTTACAAATTGGAAAACAAAAATAACCAACTATTTGCTCTTGATAACGGTTTTATTAAGTTGTGTGACAGGAATTGTGCTCAAATCAAGTAATTCAGGTCCTCAGGAGCCATTTGGCCAAAGATGATAAGAAAGTTTAACAGATTAAAAGCTGGCAATGCAAAAAAGCACAATAAAAAGTTACAGAGCTTGAAAGCAATGCCCAAAGTGTTACGGGCAAAAGCCAGCAGCCACGCTAGTTTGTACGATTTCTTGATGTCAAGCTTCATGTATAATTTCTAAAAGAATTTATACTTGAATAAATAAATTACTCAATAGCAACCAAGAGATGATACTGAACTGATTTAGGCTCCAATGGTATAACGCAGAAACCAGAAGCCAGCAAGGGAGCATCATCAGCAAAGGATTCATCAATAGAAGCAAAAACAAGCTGAGCACAGGCACCAGTTGCATTCTCATCAACCCCACTACATAGCTGCCGCAGTAGATTTAAAGAAATTTAGTAATCAGGCAAAAAAATAAATTTTAAAAAACTTGTAACAGTTACAGAATGCAACCTGCAATAAGTACATATCTCGTGACCAAGCTATGTCCTCAGGGGTGAAAGCATGACCTTCTAGGCGAACCACCTCCAGAAACTACATTGGGACAAAAAAAATATATATATAAACAATGAACGTTTGTCTTAGATTACTGGAAGTGAAATAAATTACTGAAATATTTACAATGGGTCAATTTGTTACCTCCTCGTGCTCCACGGTATGGGCAAGAGGTAAAATAACCTGGCTACTAGGGAACCCACTAGGTCTTGAACACGGAACTCCATAAGGACTAGCCTTGAGACATGCAGCAGAGTAAGCATCAACTCCATAGTCAGCCCACTCAGAGCGGTGCTCCCTGAGGAAACGAACAAGCAAAGCAGGGGGAACATTCTGAAGGATGGACAACACGAGCAGTTAGCAACTACTACCACCTACCAAATAAACACTTAAAACATTATAACTCTTAAAACATTATATACATAAGGAGATTGTTATTTATTTATTTATTTATTGGTTCAGGGGGTAGGGGTGATATAAAAGGGAAACTAGTATGCCAGCCAAACTGAGTACTAGTACAGAATAAAGCAACTATACTTTTTATCAACAAAAAGGTCAGACCGTGAATTAAGTTCTCTGGGAAATACCTGAAGAAGCATCGATGCCTTTGCACACATGACTCCCCCGAAACTTGGGAGTACTGACAATGTGTTATATTGAGATCCAAGAAATTTGTTCGGAGAAGAGTTTATGGCAATGGTCACATCCTCCGCACCATTGCTATCCATAATTGTCCAACCATCATCCACAAACCCATTAAGGGCATCATTGAACCCCCTGAGAAACAATTCCCAACACTTTCCGATTGAGGGAACGAATCAAACCAAAGCAAAGTGCATAGGCATTATAAGTTGCAAAGTCTTAAAAGCCGAACCAGTTACCCGCCTAACGAGTGGATTCTTCCATCAAATTAGATAATCATCCATTCATTTTGACCCAATTATTGAAGAATAAAGAATTCGGCGGAGGGAATGCGTTAAACAGGTACCCCATACCACTTGCCTAGGTTGAAGAAAACCGAGTGGTTGAATGCCTCACCTGCACAATCTCTGACTAAATGTCCTTAAAACAGCAGGTTGGCGGCCCCCGCCACACTGAATTTCTCCACTGATTTCCAGTGCTATTTGTCGTATGTGTCGCAAGGCCTGTGTATAACTTTACATCACCAAGACAAGATGGCCAGAAGCTAGTTAATTATAAAATACAAAGCATGAAAGTCCTTACAGCAATAGTCATTTTCTGTGCCAGAATTTTGGATGATTCGTAGAGTGGCCTCAGAACTTCTGGGACACTCCAAGCCTGAACCATAGAAGAAACAAGTTTTTTTTTTTTTTTTTAAAAAGCGAGGAGATTAAAAATTCAAGTATGAGATGAACTCCGTGCGACAAATTAGATTTAATCCTTACATCCAAGTCAATGTGATCTACAATGTGAATAATGGAGCTCCCACCCTCACAAGGACGTATTAGATAACCACTAGGAAGCATTTCCGCTCTTACAAAACATGAGGCAGGAGGCCCTGTTGGCCCACCAGTAGAAGAAGTCAAAGACCTCTCGCAGATCTGCCAGGTTTAAAATTGAAACCATCAAAGACAAGACAGTCACATCGAAGACACTTATTTTACTACTCCAGTTTAGCAAGTAAAACACGTAATTGATCATCCAGTTTTACCAACTACATAAAACCAGGGAGTGCAAAACCGGGATAAGAGCAATGTGGATGATTGATGCTAGTGGAAGAAAATCTCTTTCTTGATGAACTTTGGAAAAACATATTTGGTACGGGGAACAGGGTTTCCATACATAATATGCATTATTTAACCTTGAAGTAAATGCTAACAATGCTTTTGGCACAGAGCTCTATTATGTAGAATCTCACAGTAAAATAGCAACCACCGTTGGTGCTCATTCGGTTCCACGAAGTCAAGATTTGTGAAAATCTCAAAACCAATTCTCAATAAGAAAAGAAAGAAAAAAATAAAATAAAAGAAGCAAGGATTTACCACAAGACTGCCATCTTCTAAAGTTGTAGTATATCTCAGTGTCCAAAAGTCACGAGCTGCTGCCAATGTTGTGGGTGCATAAGTCTGAGGTGAAAGGTGTAAGATTTGAGACAGTTTTCCGTAAGTAAAAAATTAAGGATTTTCAAATGTATTTAAAATATTTCGAATTGTAAGTGTAGAACAAACCTGCATATATGTGAGCTCTATGGTCCCTCCATTTCCGGTAGGGATTACACTCAATACATCAAGACAGCGGCAGTCCCGAAACCAAGATGGGCGATCTTTAAGGATTTCAGCGACCTGAAAAAATATTCATTTTTCACTGTCATATATAAGGAAAGGCTTCATAGCAGCCCCTTTTGCAATTCTATTACTACCTTCTTGGGTTCTAGATTCACGAGACCGCAGGCTCGTGCTGCTACCCCACTACAGTTACGGGAAACAGCAACGATTCCAATAGAATCCGGACCAGGCTAAAAAGAAAACAAAAGGAGTGTCATGTTCTCAGGTAAAATGAAAGAATTTGCATTTATTACAAAATAAAGAATTTGTACCTTCATCCCAATCATCTGGACCCAGTCAACAGCAGTTCCAGTGGCCTTAGAAAGGAACTCTGCCAAGGTCTCCTCAGCTATATCGAGAAGACTAGGACACCAGAAAACGAGGCATGTGAGCTAAGAAACCCGGAAACTGTAAATCTGAGAAAATGATTATTTGGTGTTTAATTGGTTTATGAGACGAAAATTGGTTACCCAGCTGGGTTGTTTGCATCCCTTTGCGGATGCTGAGGATTTGAGTTTTTCTGTTGGTGCTGACCACTCATGACCACAGACTCGCAGCTAGTGTCAGTGGTTGCTGAAGATACCTGTTACACACGGCATGCAAAAGAATATAGGATTCATGAATTAGTGGGTCAAAGCATCCAAAAACTAGAGGACAGCATGCCATAACACAGTACACGAATTTATGACTGTCACAAATGTTAAGTTTAATATTATTTAACAAAAAGAAAAGAACAGAACAGAGAGGTCTAAGAAACCGAGTGAAGCAAGAGTAAAGCTGAAGCGCTTACATTCTGCAATTGCTGGCGCATGTGTCCATTGTCATAAACCAACTGTGAGACCTGCTTCTGCAAGCGATCATTCTCCTCCATTAGCAACTTGTTCATGGAAGTCAGCTTCCTATTTACAGTTTGGAGACGAGACGATTCCTTCCTCTGCTTTTCACGACACCTAAGGAAGAAGTACAATTGAGATGTTAGCTGGAAAGAGAAGCACTAAGAATTAAAGCAGACAATTCTAAGAGTTAGAAGGAGACACTTTGAAATAGATGAACTTGATAGGGGTTAGATGACCTATACTCCAACGAGTAGCATAAGTATATCATTTAGAAACATTACAAGATCAATCCAACCTGTAGTTTTTAGCATGAAAGAAACGATCTTAGCAGTAAAAGTAAGTTTTCAACCAAAAATAGGAAAAACTATTTGGCAACATTAGACAGTCCCGGGAGATAAATTAATCTCACTGAGCACAATGGAACTGAATTCATAAAAATAAGTCGGGTCACCACCACTAACAATGTCAAATCAAGCACTTCCGATTGTCTACAAGAAAAGAAACTATCAAGTCCCAAACAAAAAGGAAAAAGGATATGAAAGAAAGATGAATTTACTCAAAGAATATTTGGGGAAAAACGGAATACTTTCATTCTAATATTACATCCAAACGTAACAGTCTGAAGAGAGGCTGAGTACAGGAAGGGTTTCCTGAGTTTTATCATCTAAAGTTGCATACTTGGAACATTGCCAATCATTCAGACGTCACAACTAGAAACTTTCTCAGAGAAAATATTGATTTCACAGAAACATCATATAGAAATAAAGTTGTTGGAATCCCACAGCACTCTTTCCTCATTTGTTAACTAAAATAAATCCCAAACACTCAAAAAAAACACCCTGCTTGAAGCCCAAAAAGATAGATATATGTCAGCCACATTACCAAATGAACAGAACCCCGTATAAGCCTTAAACCAGAGATTTTCTTCGGTTTGTCATTTTCTTTCATTTAATTTCAGATCTACCTAAAGGCAGAACAAATCAATAGAATCTAAAGAGACTCCAGTTTCACTCGAAAACTAAAATAAACAAATCCAAATGATGAAACACCAAAAATGAAAAAAATAAAAGCATGAGAATAACAAAATGATGCTGATCAAAAGCAAAATGTTGAGGAGTCATTGTCTTTGATATTAATTAATTAGGTATCATTATTATCTTTCATTCAACATCAACACTACTCACCCAAAGTATAGCAATAGAAACCCTTTAAAAAGAGTATGGGGTGTTTCGCAATACTACTAGTAGCTTTTAGTTTTCTATTACTGATTTTAGTTATAAGTTATAATATTTTTCAAATACTCACAATTTCTGCTACAAACTATAACTATTTTTTCTTTTATTTCAACTTCAAATTATAATTTTTATCAAACACTCACAACTTTTATTACAAATTACAATCTATAAACAACTAATTTTAGCAACGTCAAACACCACCTATGTATGTCACGTACTTCCAAAAAACCAAAACAAAAAAAACACAAAAAAAAAGAAAAGGAAAATCAGGGTTCTGCTTTATATCCCATCTGCTCAGAAACCGAAGTAGTGGTACACCAAAGTACAAGAAAATACGAATATTACAGAATAAAAGGCAAAACCATTGCCAGACATGCGGAATCTTCAGTCCTCATTTTATCATATAATATATATAATATGGCATCAACACAAAGGCAAGTGCAAAAACCTGCTTTAAACAGAATGCTGAGGAGAGGTTCCAAGATCAATTTTCAAACCAACCAATATTTCACCCTTTTTGATAATTCACATCAACCAAAAGCAGAAAAGAATTGAGTGATAACGAATACAGAAAAACAAAACATCCAGATTCCAACTCCTATCTAAGCCTGAAGCCCATCTTTTACACAAAACAATATGAAAGATTACCAAGTTGACAATCTCTCATTTCTCATTTTCAAAACCAAAAAAGTATAAACAAATACTGGTCAAATACGTCATGATTCTGCATCCCTATTAAAAATGGCTCATTCTGTTCAAAACCAAAAACAAAAAACCCTGCACTCAAAATCCCAACTAAAAGGCAAAGTGAGAGAGGTATGCAAACGGGATCATATCCTACCAAGTACCAATACCCTATCCTTCAAAACCTTTTAAGACTCTACTTTGTGGGTTATGAACACAACGATGATTTGAACCTTTCTTCACCTTTATTAAATTTTTCGTGTAAAAATTGTAAAATTTTAAATTTAATCGAATATCAATAAGTACATTAATGACATTTTAAACCAAAAATACCCATTTCGTAACATAAAATGGGCTTTAATCCTATATTTATCGATCTTATATCTAACTGAATTGTTATTGAATGATATTTTTAAAGTGGTCTATGAAATGAACGATTCTAAAACGATTCTAATTATCATAGTGGCGATTCGAATTATCATAGTGGCCCGGGGTTTAGGAAGAAGAAGAAGAAGAGAGAAAGAGAGAGAGAGAGAGTATGGTGTTGAAGTGGTGTACGTGTACCTGCGATTCTGGAACCAAACTTTGATCTGTTTAGGCTCAATGTTAGAGAGAATTGGGCACTCCCTAATGAGCTGTTGCCTTCTCATAGAACTAGGCTTTGGGCATTCGGAATAGACCCTCTCCAAGGCCTCCACTTGCTCGGGCGTATACCTCACGTATTTGCTCGAATCCATCTGTTTGTTCCCAATATTGGACTCTCCGTGCATCGAAAACGCCATTGACAAGAACCCAAAAAAACCCAAAAAAAACCCACAAAAAGGCCAAGCCAGAACAACCAGAAATCGAAACAAAGAATCTCTAGAGAGCTCTAGCGCTACTCTTTCAACACTGTAATGGCGGTTTTTGAATGTACAGGCAGGCTCTCTAGTCCAAGAGAGCCTCCTTTCTCACTCATCAGATTGCCTCTCTCTCTCTCTCTCTCAAGAAAAGGATGAAAGTTGTGGCAAACCCAAACCCAAGCTGTAGAAGAAGAAGCTTGAACAGGGTTCTCCTTCTACTGGTCTTTTAAGACGCCAATCTCGCGTCTTTCAGAGAAAACAAACCAAACCCACAAAAAAAAATGAAGAAGAAGAAGAAGAAGAAGAAGAAGGACAGCAAATGTTAAGCAAATCACAGATTCGGATGCATTTCTCCGATATAAAATAAGTTCCACACACTTATAGAACTCATTTTATGTAAAAACTAGTGTGTCCAAATCTGTAAGAATCACAGATTCGAATACATTACTCTGAAATAGAGCGAGTTCTGCACCATTATGGAACTGGGTGTGTCAAAATTTGTGCAGAATGCAGAAATGTGTTACTTTTTTCCTGTGGGTTTACTCTCAATTGGAATCACTACTATTTGATTTTTATTTTTCCTCTGGGAAGAGAAGTTAATAAATTTGGAGAAACAAGAAAGGGGAATGCTGAAAGAGGCGCTGTTTGATTTTAATTTCTCAGACTGCCAGCGTCGGTTTTGGACAAAAATGGGGCTAGCTAGCTGTTGGCTGCTCTCCTGTCCTCTCTCTCTCTCTCTCTCTCCCTCTCTAGGGAAAAGGAATTGTGCAGCTGCTGCTGCTCTCGGCGCATCACTTTCTCTTCCTCTTTCCTTTTTTTTTTTTTTTCTCTCTCTCCTCCTCGTGATGATGAATGAGAATGGCTATGGCCCTGTTTGGGCTAAATTGAAAGAATTTTGTTTATTTTTGTTTTTTTAATTATTTTTTTATTTTTTAATTAAATTTTTTATTCATTTAAACTATCTTGATGAGATGAATTGAAAAAATAAAAAATTTGATAAAAAATAAAAAAATTCATTAAAAATAAAAATAAATAATATTAAATTTGATTTATTTATTTATTTTAACTTATGTTTGTTTTTTTTTAAAAAAATTTTTATGTTAATAAAAAAATTTTACTTTTCGACTAATGTTCATAAGAAGAGTCCAAGCGTATAATAATTCGACTAAAAAAATTTATTAAAAATAAAAATAAAAACTAAATAAAATAATCAAACAAATAATTATTTCAAACTTGGTATGTATAGATAAGCCAATGTTAACTTAATGGCATTCTCCTAAACTTTTTATTCGGGAAAGTCGTGGTTCGAGTATCATGTGATTCTTTTTTTTCTTTTTTTAAAATTAGGACAGTGATGTATGTATGTATAGGTATTAGTTATGACTTGTGATTAAAAATATTTTTTTATTTAAATTTTAAATGTAAAGTTAAATATAAAATAATATTAATAATTTAATAATTAATTAATCAGTTAATTTTAAGATATTCAACTAAAAATGACTTTATTAATTTTTTAATTGATAGAGATAAAAAATAAATAAATAAATAAATAAATAATATAAGTAAAATTTAATTTTTTTTAATTAGTATAAAGAGAAGCAATATCAATTAATATTTTTTTTTAATTATTTAACATAGGAGAGAGAACAAAAGAAAAACTAAAATTATTTCATTTTAATGGTTGAATTTTTAACACCTTTATAAATATGAGAAATTAAAAGATTAATCCTTTTTTAAGGACATCATAAGAGATTTAGTCCCATAAGTTTTTTTTAAAAAGATTTAGTCTTTTCTGATTTGAAATAATTTTTTTATGTCCAATATACCTTCATTTAAAACATGATCTTTTCTATTTTTAAAATACAAATAATTGATTGTATGAGTTGTTAACCAAAATTTTAAGAGTTTTAAATTCATAAAAGCAATATCAAAACCAATCCCATAAAAAATTTAGGATTTTAAGATTTTCAATTCTTAAATTTTAGGATTTTCAAGTTCCACTACACACACACACTCACACACACACACTCTCTCTCTCAAACCAAGGAAAGTTTCAGACTTAAACAAATTTTTTGAAATGGAAATATCCGGCGAGGGTCTCTTGGAGGTGAGAATCTCCGGCGACACGAGCCGGTTCTCTTACTCGAACCGGCAGGACACCGGTCGGCGGCAGGACACTGGTCGACGGCAGGACACCGGCGTGGTGTGTGAGTTATCAACTAAAATTTTAAGAGTTTCAAATTCATAAAAGCAATATCAAAATCAATCCCATAAAAAATTTAGGATTTTAGGATTTTCAATTTTTAAATTTTAGAATTTCCAAGTTTCACTGTACACACACATACTCTCTCTCTCTCTCTCTCTCAAACTAAGGAAAGTTTCAGACTTGAACAAATTTTCTGAAATTGAAATATCCGGCGAGGGCCTCTCGGAGGTGAGAATCTCCGGCGACACGAGCTGGTTCTCTTACTCGAACCGGTAGGAAACCGGTCGGCGGCAGGACATCGGTCGGTGACACAAGAGCCTCCCAAAGGTGAAGACGAAATGAGGTGGAAACCGGATGAAATGAGCAGCGTGGTGTGGCTGGACAGAGCGATAAAGACGAACCAGGATGAGGGCCTCCCATAGGTGAAAATCTCTAGCGACACGAGCTGGTTCCTTACTTGAACCGGCAAGGGCATCGGTCGGCGATTTGGATTTCGCGGATCATTTGGGAAACGTTCCAGGTGGAGATAGAGGAGGTGAGGTGGTTCGTGATGGGGGACGACGACACAGTTTTCATGTCGAACAGCCTCGTAAGGATTTTGTTAAGATTCAGTAATTTTGTTTATACATATTTTCTATTTGATCAATGTGCAACTGATATAATTGTCAGTTATAAATTCTGTGTTGAATAATTTTGAAAGTACTTATCTGTTGAACACTGATACAATTATCAGTTGCATATTATTACTAAATGCGCACAGCTCACTGAAACCATTGATACATTTTATCAATTTGAAACTATATTATAAGAAGATATTGCAACAGATACTACTGATAAATGTTTCAGTTGCATATGCGTAGTGAACTGGAGTATATTTATATTATATTTAATATTGATAAATGTATCAGTGTCATATACTGATAAATGTATCAGTAGTCACATTTGGTTGCAATGAGTTGAAATATATATCAAAACTAATGATTTTGTGAATTTAAAAATGTATCAAATTTATGTGTATAGTGAAATAGTTTTGAAAATATATCGTTTATATGTAACT
>JAULJZ010024028.1:0-15530 GCA_032270985.1 Heliamphora pulchella | reverse complement strand
GTATATTTTTTTTCTTTGCCCTCTTCATTCATGGAAGTGTATAGAAATATTATTTGTTTATTTATTAATTATTTTTTGGTCAAAATTTATTTTATGAAATTTTAAATATGAATGATTAAATCTTGTTTGTAGGTGTTTGAAAGCGATTAATTCGTTTTATTAGAACTCTATCACTTTTTTGGATTTTTTAATCCCTCTTCAACAAGCCATCAAAAATAGGAGTTTTTGTTTATTTTTAACTTACAAATAAAATGTATGATTGTTGTTAATACTTTCATGGTTGTTGAATTGGTGTTTTGCATGAAATTGAATTAGTTAGAGTTAAATTTCTTAAAATTGAATAAATGAATTAGATTTCTTATTTTAAATTGTATTGTTGGATTTTTTTTAAACGACTGGTAATTGATTAAACGTATTAAGTTTTGAAGAATTTAAGTTAATCTTATTATTTATTTTTTTAAAAAGAAAAGTTATCTTAAGATAGATGATCTTTTTAGCATTCTATGCTTTAGACTTTAATTATTATTATTTTTATGCCATGGCTACTTGAAATATCTACAAATATGTGAATTTTTATATGTCATTTTTATTGAAATATGTATTGTTGGATGCAAAAAATTTGAATTGAATATATACTTGGTACCAATATCTTGAATTGGTGGAAAAGATAAGTCTTTGTTTTTTTACAGAAAATGTATAATACACTTAATGAAAAGTGGAATAGTTTTCGGAATGGCCTTGAGAAATTTGTGATTATCACATAAGGTAGTGAGTTAGACGATTTGTCTACGAGTTATAGGCTCGCTGCACAGATGAGTTACTATACCAAAGACGTTAGTGTCTCTAAGTAGCACATTACAATTCATTAGTGCAATGAAGTGTCTAGGTGAGTTGAGTAACGAGTGCACTGTCACTAAGGCACACAGGTTTAGTGGTAAGGGATTGTTTGTCTACTCTCTTAGGTGTGTCATAATTGAAAGTTTTAATGAAACAAGTTTTAAAATTGTTAAAGATTTGTGGAACTAATGAAATGAGATATTAAATACTTTTATTTTTTTTTATTCTAGTTGACATATATTTCATTTAATTTTTTCATGCTTATATTTGTTGGTTATTGAAAAACTCTAACCCCTCTAATTTGTTCATGTGTTTGGACATTTCAGGTTCTGCTGTACCTCATAAGTAGTTGCACTTCTAGAGTTTATGTTGAGAACTATTTGAATATTAATAATTGAGTCACAATAGTGTTTTAGTGACTTTTGTTCAATTTCCTTCAGCATAGACTATATGTTTTCAAAAAATAAAACAAAACAACATATACCAAGTAACCTTTGACCTAATAGTATGAGTGTTATTCTCCCGAATAAGAAGTTTGAGTTCAAACTTTGCAAAGAACAAGGTGTGAGATTAAGTGTGTGCGTATCAAGAAACAAAACAAAACACACACTAGAGGTGTGCGCGAATCGGTGCGAATTAAGTAAAAATTCATTAACCAAACAATTTATAACGATATAAAAAATTTCACCGCCGAACCATCCACTTTATAAAATCAACAAATTAGTTATTTTTTAAGCGATTTTGTAATGGCGAGTTATGCAAATTAACAATTTAAAAATTAAATAGACTGTTTAAGTTTTAAAATTTATTATTTAAGTGAGTTATCAAAGAAACCCACAACCCCACTACCACAGTTCAAATTTTAACAATATTTAAAAGTAAACTGTTTGCATAAAACAAGCAAATAACGTGGTGAAATTAAATATTTAACAACAATATTTAAATGAACAGTTTAAAAAAATCTACAACCCACACGGCCACTGTTTAAAAATTAAATGAACATTATAGCAATATTTTACTAATTTGTCTATATTTTGACTATTTTATTTTCAAGAAAATGTTGAAATTAAAATTTTAAAACTAAAAAACATATACGGTGTGAGTCTATTGCTAGACGGGTTGAATAATTTAAAACTGACTCACCAACCAATTCACTAAATTTCATCCATAACCCACCCAACCCACCATTTTCTTCCTATTAAATTTGCTTGGATTGGTGTGAAACGGGCAGATGCAGGATGGTTGGGCGAATTGTTGAACAGTTCTAACACACTAAAATTGTCCCAAATTACAAACACACTTAACAGAAACCAAAATGGCAAAATTGGTTGTCATCTTATCTTCATTTCCGGCAGCCACAGTTTCAACTGGAGTCTCAGAATGTTTCCTTCATCATTCTCACATCTCTTGGAAACTAAACTAATTGTACAAGATCCGAAAGAATAACATCAACTCGCACCTCGTTCATGAAAAGGCGAGAAGAATGGCACTTGGGATCTAATTATGAGCAGATAATTGACTGCAAATGGATTTTTAAGGTTAAGTACCTAGTTAACGGTTGTGTTTGAAAAATATAAGGCGAGACTCGTTACAAAAAGATAACGGCTGCAGTTTCTACCCCTGCTAATAGTTTAGCACATTCTTGGTCGTTACTTTGGGGTCCTGAAGTACAAGGAGATTTTACTCCGTGCTAATTAAGCTGAAGAAACTTATTCAATGGTAATTAAGCTTTTGGTCCCAAATCTTTGGGGTTGCTTTTTCCGAAAAACAGGAATTGAACTCTATGAGATCTAATCTCTCATTGTTCTTCAATAGCTCATTGGTAGAGCAGTCGGCTATTAACTGATTGGTTGTAAATTCAAATCCTACTTGGACAGATTTGATTCATTCTGAATTCTACCAATTGGACCACCAGTGCTCCACAAGGGCTAGATTCTTAATAATGATTGGTGGCCCAACAAACCTTCATGTACTTCATGAAACATGTCGTCGAAGTACTTTCAACAATCATTCTCCAGCACAGCATCAGTTTGCAACCAAGGAAATAAAAACCCGGGAATATTTTCCATTTATATATTGCCTGAGGTTTGACAAGCCAGTGGGTTCAGTTGAACAAGGCTCATCTGCAGATCACTCCACCTGAAGAAGAGGACAGAACGATAATTAGAAACAAGAACAGAAATAACCATAGAAAGAAATAGAATAGGAAACTTACATTCAATCTTGTAGACAAAATTGGATCGCTTCAAAAGAAACAAATAGCATGTAGAGTTTGATGCTGAAGGCTCCAGTTGCCAAACTTAATATAGTGATTCATGCCAAGTTGAAACTACTACCACTTATGGGTTGGACTTTTGGGTTGGGGAAAATATTTAAAAAGAAACTCAAACCCCAGCTCAGAGGTACAAACCCCACTTTGTGGAGTATCAAGGTCCTCAACCAGACAAGTTCACAAAATGCATGAGCGAACTTGACACCTGAGAAAACAAATTTTGGAGGTGTAAGATTTCTTAAGAATTTTGAATGGAAGACGAAAACAATTGTAATGAAATTGTGGGAAATTGCAACCTAAAGGGAAAACAGAAAAGGAAAAAGAAACACAACATGTAATGAGCCATGTTATATAAGACACTTTAAATAAATAGTCTCTTCCTCTTATCGAACTTTCGAAGATACTCACTAGCAGCAACACAGAAATTGTAAGCAAACTCACTAAATAAAAGGTGATTAACATAAACATAAAGCATTATTTGAAAGTAGGAATGCATTTAATGAAATATCACATACAAATGACATAAAAAAATATTGCATCATGTGTTAGGTCTTCATTAATAATACAGAACTCATGCAAGAAGCATATCAAATACAATGACAAGCAATAATGGTATTTGGGTTCGAAACACAGCACAACCATGAAGAAATGGAGAAACACTGTCATAAAGTTCAGCATTAACAGATATTAGAAATTTAGAATAATTCAACATATTCCAGATTTTTTAAATTTTAATTGATGAAAATCCAGCAACTAACAACAGTAAGAAATTTGTCCACAAACACAATTTTCTCCATGCAAATTTTCAAACCCCATAAATCCAAGAGGAAACATGGATAATCGCAGAAAAAAAAAAGGGACTCACAAAACACCTCCTCAACCAAAAGTAACAGAACAAAGTTAATGACAACTTAAGTTTATTAATAGGAATTTGTAAATCTTCAAATCACTAAAAATGTATTTCTCTCCAAAAGCTCCTCATTAGACACAAGGTAGCCACCCTCAAAGCATTCTTCACCCTCTTCACTTCACACCCATGACCCTAGCATTCATAAAGCTGAATTACTGAAGGCAGTATCACCCAACTAACACCAATCATTGAAAACAGTAAGTTCCACAAGTCTCTGGCTACATCACAATGAATCAACCAAAAACAATCCCTTCACACTCTAAGGCTCTGATGTAAGTCCATGTAGATAAACACAAAATTGCTAGAAGGAAATGAGCAATGACATTGTTCAAGACCCTAACGGACTATTCATTATGCAACTTAAACTTAAGTACGCTAAGATAACAACTCTTTCCAGCCGAATAAGGGTTCCTCACCCGGTGTGCTGGATTAGCTCTTGCCTTAGCTTCGCTCTTGCCTATTGCCAGAGAAAACTTTTAATCCGGGGTTTGAACTTCTAAAGGTCTTAAAAGAAGCTAAAGTTTCGGCTTTAGTGTCTCAACCAATAAAACTGTATTCGAGTAAGCCAATAGCTGCTTGTTTCTGGAGATTCTGTCAAAATAATAGTGGCAAAACTTATTGTTTCATGATGCTACCAACTTGTAGAAGGAAATTCACGCAAAGTACTTCATAAAAGTCTATTGAATGGTAACCAAGGTAAAGTATAGAAGAGTAATGCAGGAGAAAAGAATTCCCAATGCTGCATATGAGCCACAAAATCCAAGAATTTGCTTATATCCTCGAGAGGCAGTGGTGTAGCCAGAAATTTTATTCAGTGGTGTCATTTAGGGCTCGTTTAGTAACTCAAACTTTTTAACTTTTTGGCTAAAAATGCAAAAAAATTAACATAGTCCATTTGATAAGAAAGCAAAAAAGTTAAAAAGTCAAAAAATCAAATCAAAACACAAACTCCTAGAATAATTTATTCAAATTTCAACCACTTTTAAAATACAATAATACCCTTATTCATAAATTATTTACTATCATTACTAACTACATATAATTGTTAATATCAAATATATAGAAGAGCAAAATTGTCTAATTTAAACAAAAAGAAAAAAACTTAAATTTTTACCCAGACAATTAATTTCAAAAAATTTAACTTAAAAGTTAAGTTACCAAACAACATACTGATCTAAATTTAACTTTTTGGCTAAAAACGTAAAAGAGCAAAAAAATTAACTTTTAAGTTAGTTGCCAATCGGGTTCTTAATAAATTATAATCATATTAAATTTTTAATTCTATAGAATCTGTTAAAATTAACATTAACAAAATACACTATAATATTATATATTTTTAATAACTTCAAAAAAGATATTCATACTTGTTAAATATATGAAAAAAACAAAGTTTGGGATTATTAATATTAATGGTTTAACTTTTTTTTAAGTAAAAAATACATCATAACTAATATAAATTTTCAATAACTTGTAAGTTTTTAAAATATTGACCCCATCTTATACTATTTTTAATATTTTACAGGTGTCAATATTTTAAATGCTAAAACTTTTACATAACCATACATAAAGAAAATTCTTAAAAAAATTTGAGTGGGTTTAATTGAACCCACTCAAGTACATATAGCTGCGCCCATTTTGAGAAGCAACGATATGCTTTCTGCCTATCCCCAGGATCCAACATAGGTAAATTTGGAAGGAAATGGTATAACCAAAAATGTGCATTTGTTTTGAAAAATTACAAACTTAAGTCAAGTCGGGTTCTCTTTCTATAAGTTAACGAGGTGGAGTACTTTCAGGAGGGTAACATGACATTTTAATTGCCATTTGCTAGCTTGTTCATATTAAACATAAATGGGCATTGAAAGCTTGTTCATCTCCAACATACCATTAATTATGGCATCCCAACTTAATCATCGATTGAAATCGCAATTAATACAAGCTAGGGAATGAGTAGTAGTAGTTGCCCTTCAAAAACTTACCTGCATGGAAGCTTCGTTACTGTGCCATAGCAGTAACACCTTCATAGGTATCAGCCACTTCCTTACTACATTTTGTCTTTACACTCCACCTTTTCACTATTGGAATGTTTGGAGTCTGATAAGTAATGAGCACAGAACAATAGAAGGAAGCGCTAACAAAGTGCTCGAGCGTCAACTTTCCAGAAGTGAGTACTAGTAGCGCTAGCGGAGCCCTCAAGCGCCAGCTTTCCAGAAGTGAGCACTAGCGGGGCACTGACAGAGTGCTCGAGCACCACACCGTTCTATGATTTTCTAGTTTATGGCGCTAGTAAGCGTTCGAGTGTTGTCGCACTTGAACATTTTTTAACCTAAACAATTTATGTCAATTTTGGTGTATTAACCATAAGAGTTGTAGAAAGTCACAAAAAATTAGTTGAAAAGAATTGTAATTTGTATTCTTTGCTTCATATAGTGAAAACCCGCAGTAGTCGTGGATGTATAGCCCTAGTTGGGTGAACTACGTAAATCATGTGTTTCTTGTGTGGGTGATTATACTCATCTTTGATGTTTGCTTTATCTACATCCGTTATTCTCATGCATCCTGTTGGGGGTTTGTTATTAACCCCAACATTCTCTTTATTCATATTCTTGTGAGTTAACACCATATTTGGGCCTATTGTTAATTGGTTACATGTTCACAAAATTTTAAGCAAGCTTTTACCCAAAGTAAATGGATTCAAAATGGGTTGAAATAATAATACGCAGCCAGGCATAACCTGGGGATACCACTAGTTGATAAAATACATTTCAGAAGATGAAGATGCTGAATTGATATATCGCAGTAGGTAGAGCTTGAAAAATATGCCTCAACTCACCAAGTCCCCTTGAATAAATAGATCTTCAGTATTTGATTAGAAAAGAAATCCAGATAATCCAAAGACCATTAAGGAATTAGAAAGTTGTTTTGGGCTTCAAGACATAATCATTCAAAAACAAACTCAATTATTCTTTTTAAGAAAAGAATAAGCTTGAAGTAATTCCGCATTTTAGTACATTTTTTGAATTATCAGGTTCATTTAGCTTGACCAAAAAACAAAAGGCCGGGTAGTTTTGAATTGAAGTTGAACCAAGTCGTACTCTACCAATCGAAAACTCACAAACTAGAAACTACAAAAACATCTCATAGCACCATTTTGACCAACTTTAATTTCTTCATCACTTTGCTTTGCATACAGATGGTGACTCTACACACAACTCCAAAGCTTACATTTAAGTTTTGAATGCATTTGTTAGGTAAAATACACACCATAGACATCCAGCACTGCCAAATTCCTTTCTTCACTTTCTTGTTCAAGTTGTTGATGAGAGATAAATCTAATTCTTTTAAAGAGGCTAATCCGGATTCTCATTTTTGCATAATCTTTTCATTAACTACCTACCTTAAAGACACAAGTGTTAACTAAAGTTCATAGTTCAAAGAAGAAGTAATTGACTGCTTAGAAGATGATAAAAATTGTTTGTTATAAGATCTTGCCATGCCAAAAGATAAAAATAAAATTTCTGGCAAGTTATAATATCTATTTGGGGGCCATATCTGTGTGCTTGATAACAACTACCAAGCCTACTTTCACTGTTATGGTTAATAAGCTTATGGACCGATATTTCAACTCTCAAGTCTCAACCTTGTAGAAAATGTATTCTTCATAGCTTCTTCTCTTTTCTTTTCTGGTAAAATATCTACACATTTGAAGGGACCAGAACTTGAATCAAGATAAACCGCGGACAATCAATAAAGGGCAATAAATTGTTTTAAATTTTACAAAATGCGGTTTAGCAACCTCTTATAACCATTTATTACACCATCAAATCATTATAACTCCGAACTCCTCAAATTCACATAAGAGTACATTCATTTTGGCTCCCAGATCCAACTAAATGCAGAGCTTCACATTATTCAAAAGAAGGAAACAGAATGTGTTCAATATGTAATCTATATATACATTGATACAACTAAATTGCAAGAATCATTTGTCACAACTTTCTTTCTCCTCTCCCCTCCGCACCCACTTTTTGCTTATGAATCATACTGTCAATCATGGCAATGTGGCAATAGAGTTGTGCAATTTGATCTCAGTGATGTTTGGGATGGGACAGATTTTTCCTAAGATGATGGGACAATTGCTTCATCGTTGGTAGGAACCCGAGGAAAGCTTGGATTTTGGCTCCCTTTTTCCTTAATGTGGTTTATCAGAGGTGAGTGGTACCACAGGAACTTTTAAAATAAAGAGCAGCACCCCACCCCCACATTTATTATTTTGGACAGTTAGGCTGTCAAGGGGAGTCGATCCTAATCTCTGATCAATTTGTGGATTTTGTTGAGTTATGAAGGGCACTTTTTCATTTGTATGAAGAATTAAAAAAAATACGCAAAAACCTTAGACCTGAAGAAAAGGGAAAAATGGAAATGGTGAATAATTACGAATTTGTTCATCATTACAAAGTTTCCTTTTTTGGGTACTTCTAAGACTTCTATTTATCACAAGGTTATAAGGCCAAGGGTTCTATCCAAATAATTGGCTTATATCTCAATCTCAATGTTGACCTCTGATTTTACAAGAACTAAAAAAGAATAAAAAGGAAGAAAAGGAAGAGCACATGAAATTTGTAACACACAAGTTCCAATACCGAGTTTGAAATATGCATGTTTGGTAATGAGGGCAGTTACCGAGTTTGAAATTTGCATGCTTGGGAATGAGGGCACTTGGTAACTTAGCATCATGTCTCACAAGGAATGTTTTCTACAGTTTTGCTACTAAATTGGTACGAAGCACACAACCCAGCAAAAGGATTAACACCCCACAAAAGATAATCAAGGAAAGCCCACTGCGAGCTTAGGGTGCATTTTGTGTGCACAAATGTCTCACCTTGGCTTATAGACCATCTTAGATAAGAATTAGTCTATCTATGCGATAGATTTCATGGTCCATGAATTTAGATCCATATTCATTAACAACAGAAGTGCAATGTCTTTTAATCTAATAGCTTATACGAAGATGGGTACAACCCAACATGACACAGCACAACAGGGACACTGCTACAACCAAACAAATTATATATGAACATGAAAATTATTTTAAGTTCTTCATGTTTTACGTAACAAATATATAAATAAATGGTAAGAAATCTTTTTCCAAATTCTATACATTGGAAAATCTGTGTGAACAAAAGTCACAATATTTATTTTAAAAAAGCTCAATTTCTAGGCAAATTGGAAGATCTAGGCTTTATAGTACCTGAAATTACAAAGCCCAAAGAATGGTGGCTAACTTGAATAAATTCATGTTGCTTTCATTTTAATCATTGGCTCTCAATTTATTTTCTTCAAACTTGCAACATATTTAACATGTTGAAGTGATACATGCATCCCAAGTGTCTGAAATATATCAGATGAGTGTTGTGGCCTGTCTGACGAGTGTCTCAGATATGTGTCCAGCACATATATGACACCTTCCTAGAAATGCATGTGCTTCCTAGGCGTACTACATTGGCCTTTCGGAGGAGTGGCGGTCATCTGATGGTGGGATTAGGCATCAACTATTTAATGTGTGGTTGTCTGTTGCCATCATAGTTGGGGTCACATGATCTACCCTTTCATTGGTTTTAGGGATAATATTTCGAAAACAATTTAATTTGATGGACAAATTGTATTGGTCAATCAGTCACTGGAAGGAATAAATACTTGGAAACATATATAGAAAAGCCCAACAAATAAGCAAGATTTTTGAAGCCTGAATAACCATCTACACTGGAAACCAGCAGTAAAGAAACAGAACCAAATGAGCCTTAATTTTGTTATATTTTTATTTTATTTTATTTTATTTATTTTAGGAAAAGTGGATACAACGAAATTATACACGGGAGACAAATTGGGTGTGGTTACACATTTATATTATGCTGGATATGCCGAATTTCCTTTGCTTTCTTGCTCATTATTATATTTTTCACTACCCATTGCATTTCAAAAGGTTATTTGTTTGTGAGTGGTTATTACAGATTTACAAGGACATCAAGTTTCAAGATGTGATGTGAAAAGATCAGTTGGCTTGAGTTTGTAGGTGTCTTGGGGTTAGCTAGGTCTTTTTGTATTTTCTTTTGGAGATTCATGTTTTCTTTATGGAGTTTTGCCATCAAAAATGCCAAAAGGGAAGATTGTTGCGGTATTTGGCAAGTTCCATAGGAAAAAACTACCAGAGTCTGTACTTTTAAGCTTAGGGGGAGTTTCAGTAAGTGGCATAGTCCCATAATCTTTAAAGTTTCAGCAACCCTCTTCACTCTACTCCCATCAGGTATATGTTGTACCTTGCACTTTCAGGCCATAATGCATTTTTTTCTTAGGCACAAGCTTCTAGGAATTAACTGAATAAATCATGTTTCATAATTATGAAAATTAGGTCTGCTAGTCAGTGCTTAACTTCAACGTGTAATGGCTGCTGGATAACGGTAATAGTTCACTACACAACACTGACATGCACTAGACATCATTGGACAACGTAAATGGTGTCAAATCCTAAGGTTAAGGAACCCTTTTATCTATATGCATCACCTAGAGTTTTATGAGAGAGTTAAGGATGCACAATTCTTAGTTGTTTCTTGACCTTGAATCCCCTACACACTAATCAATATGTATGCATTGTTCATCTCACCATCATATACATGATCTAGATTAGTTTTCCATTCACAAAACCCTCATACACAGTATCTCAGCCACCATCTCATTGGCCGCGGGAACAAAGCCATTGAATATGAAGATCGAATCGAGGAACTTCATGGTGGTGGTTGAATCAAGAAGACTGACGAGGTTAGTTCCAGCAGTGATGAATAGCGAGTTAATGAAAACATGGGGAAGACTTTCAGAGTTAGGTATACAAGGTAAGGGTTAGTAATTTCTACTTGTCTTTAATCTTGTAATTTCTTGATTTGATAGTGAGAATTGTTGGTGGGTACCATGGTTTTCATGCCGTGAAATAATTTTCTCATAGGGTTTTTATGTAAATTGCATGTGTTTTTGTTATTGCTATTTATTTTGATTTGTTTAGTTATTATTTACTGACTCCATTTTTTCACTTTGAACACTATGAATTCTGTACAAAGAGCAAAAAAAGAGCTTTAATGCTTTATCGAAGCTCATATACCAATTTGTTGTGCAAATGAAGGCCAATAACACACAAACACCAAGATGGATTTACGTGGTTTGACAATGTGCCTACATTCATGGGCAACAAATATTCAATATAGAGAAGAAACAAATACAAAATCTCTCAAAACTAACTCAAAAGCGCTCCAGTTCTTTCTTCTCTCCCTCACCACTAATCTTGCCACACTCTGGACAATCCCAAATCATGCATACATAGAGGGAAAGAAAGAAAATTTGAATGCACAATGTGATAGCATCTAGCCGTAATATAAAACCTGTGTGTAAACTACAAGCCACCATTGTTGAGCCACCAAGTTTGAAATGAGAAGTCACCATGTTTGACATGATGAATGGAGCAACAATCTTCAACAATTTGAAATGAGAAGTCACCATGTGAGGAGTTGTAGGTATTTCCTCCTCCAAGGGGAGGTAGAAGGGGAGAATTGTCAAGTCCACCACACCTCAATATGGTGGCTAGCAATGAATAAATGCCTTGTCCTCATCCGGGCAGCCTCAATTTTTTTTTTCTTTTGTCTTCTCAAAATTGATGGCTAAAGCCTCCTCGTCTGTTAGAAGAAAATTTCGAAGCCGAACTTGTTGACAATTCCCAAGCCACAAATCTTGGCCAGATCTGGAAACTATTCCTTTGGTGGTTGGAACATGCCTAAAAATGGCTCGGGAAAATTTTGCAGTGCACAAAAATAGAAATATTTTAGTATGTTTTTTGTACCCCCAATTATTAGAGAGTGGAAGAATACCCACTATTGAGTGGAGAGAGTTTCTACACCACTAGTGAGTGAGGTGATATTGTGTACCCATTATTTTATGGAGAATACCCACTTTGTTGCCCTGTGGTTTTTCCCTTGATTATTAGAAGAATTTTTCACGTAAATCTCTGTCACTGGGGATTGATATTTTTCCTTTTGTTTGATCTATTCCAATTTTTGTGTTCTTTAATTCACGCTTCACGGCGGTGGAAAATCCCATTTTACCCAACAATTGCCTGCTTTCTCCATATAAATGCATGATCAAGGACTGTTTAGAGTGGCAAGATCAGTGGTGAGGGAGAGAAGATACAACCAGAGAGCTTTTGATTGAGTCTTGAGATATTTTGTATATGTTACTTCTCCATGATGAATATCCATTGCCTGTGGACATAAGCACATTGTCGAGCCGAATCACTAAAATTGGTGCATCGAGCCAACCATACCATTATGAAGCCATAATGGTGCCTTGCTATCATTAATGTTGTTGCAAGTCAGTACAGCTCTGTAATGCTTGTTCATAATGATTGTTATTCATGGTCTAGGCCCACTATCATAAGTCAAAAAGCACTTGAGACCTTGTCTGACTATAATGTAATGGCTGCAACTCAAAAAACCCCGAGTCTCATTCCCATTCTCATTCTAGAATGATCCTTCAGGACCTTCACATGTGATTTACCACGGTTTAGTAAAATCTTGTTCCCTACCCAAAAATGGATAAGTATTATGCTTCCAAATAGCATGTCAGTTGGAAGGTTAATTCTGGAATCAAGTATATTTTTCATCCCCACCCTAGATGGATGCTACTCTTTGGCATCCCCTTTAACACAATACATTGTTCCATGTCCTAAAGAAGGAAAGTTTATATCATCCAATAGTATGTCAGTAAAGTGCATCCATTCCTTGCAAAGGGAATTGCTAGACAGCTTTCTTTGTGAGGTTAATGTTGAAAACAAGAAGATTATTATCATTGATAATTTGATTAGAAAAAGGTTTGTGAACTAGTGTTAGATGTGCAAATAAGACCGGAAGTCAGCTGATTGCCTTTTAATCAAGTGTTAGTGGCTAGGGGATTTTGGTTGATGATCCTAGCCTCCTAGCCAACAAGTGATGATATTGTTTTTTGCTAGAAGGATGAGACAATGGATAAGAGAAGGATGAAGGCTTCACTTTTGGTGCCTTTCTATTTGATGTGGCTTAGTTGGAGAAAGCACAATTAGAGGACATTTGAGGGATGGGAACAAATTCTTCTTATGTTGAGTACATTTTTCTCTCTTTTGATAGTTTGACTCTTTGCAGGGAACAAAATTTCGTTTCGTTTCCATTGAATTGGCCTAAACAATTTTGTTTCCTTGAAAACCAAAACAAAACATTAGTGGAAATTTTGTTTCCATTGAATTGGCCTAAACAATTAAGTTTCCTAGGACAACGAAACAAAACATTAGTGCAATATCGAAATTTCATTGTTCCACCGAAACACACCAAAATAATGAATTGTTTCAACATTTACTATGAATATCCAACAATATTCATTTCCACTTGCCTCTTTTTTGTTGGGACTTGAGAAAGACAGATTTAAGAACAACATAATGATCATGAATTTTTTAGAGAGTATAAAAGTTTAAAAAGAAAAAGAGGAGAATAGTGAAAAGAAGATAAAATAAAAATGATTAAATCATTTTTTCTCTTTGTCACGGTTAAAGGTGTATTGTCACCAATATTTTTTGACTCCTTCTAGTCCCTACAACTACTAGAAATTTTATTTTTTCTATAGTGATTTCCTTTTAGTCATTACATATCTTTATCTAGAAATGAGATATTTGACAATATTTTTACTTTTTAAGTATTTAATATTAACAATAATTCACTTCTGACGTAACTTTCTATCCTCTATAATTTAATACTCGAAAATTAATTATATAGCCCCTAAACATGTTAAATTGTTAATTTGTTAGCCTTGGAAACACATGAAATATACTTCATTTCATGTTTACAAATGTTTCCTTATGCTTTCAATTTTTGCAACGTTTTCAAAGCCCTTTCATTTCCTGGCCAATCGAAACGAATTTTGATCCTTGTTGAGGGGTGGAGCAGGCAGTTGACCCATCGATATACCACTTTTGGATTTTGTAGAGACTTTTGGCCCAATTTGATAACAGATGTAGGTGGGGGGATTGAACTATTAATCTAGTGGGCCCTCTAATATTATGTTGGGTGCAACAAAATGGGATGGATTGTTAGTCCTTCTGGACTATGCATCCCTCAAAATGGGGTTATTAGAAAACACATGGGAAAGATGTCTTTGCTAATCCAACCCATAGCCTATGATCGTGCAATGACCTCACCGACCATGGTACTTCATATTAATGATGCCTATACCCCTCCAGTGCGTACCCTA
This sequence comes from Heliamphora pulchella, assembly GCA_032270985.1. Lineage (NCBI taxonomy): Eukaryota > Viridiplantae > Streptophyta > Magnoliopsida > Ericales > Sarraceniaceae > Heliamphora > Heliamphora pulchella. The sequence continues at coordinate 1,197 of JAULJZ010024028.1, read as the reverse complement.
CATTAATGGCAACTTATAAGATGCCAAATACAGTCCTCTTAAAGGGTAAAATTAAAATTATGATAATATAATCCAATCCAACTTGTGAAAATCAAACAGGATACTAACTACTAACAATACCATTATCTAATCTGATGTAAATCAAATAAGAGACTATACTAGTACCTTCACTATTAATCCATACTCAAGATCAACCCCAAGCCTAATACTACCTCATTACCAATCCCCCAAAATCTATATTTGTTATCAAACATAGCCTAAGGTATTGAATAGGAGTTATTTGATGCTTTTGCTCAATCATTTATAAAGATATCTTGTAAATAATACTTTCCCAAAAAAGGGAATGTCAATTAAGCAAATTTCAAAACATAAAGTTGGTCAATGTTAAACTCAATCTTCCCTCCATCTAAGAAAGACGGACAATTACAATGAGTACTCTACCGTGTAGGCCATACAGCCACTTATATTACATATATTGTTGAAGTGTAGTAGTTCAAAATAAAGTATTCAGCAGGAGTTATGCTGGTGTTTATGCAGGTCAACAAGGCATTGGCAATTAGAGACTATGGTAGTTTACCTGCTAAATATTGGAGTAATGAGGTTGCGGTTATTGCAGTACTGGACACATGTTTTCAGGATGGAGACGGTTGTAATGGTGGCAGTACATAGGTGGCTACAGAGTTAAACATAATCTACTGATATCTATCTCAGGACTTCCAAAAATAAATCAAGTATCCGTGTCGGACATTTGATGTCTGGATAAAAATGTAAAATACGTGTCTAATACTTCTTGTAAAACATTTGTTGTATAACTGCAAGTGCATTAAACACTCATTATATGTATTTTTTGGTACACGACTGAAATAAAATGAGTAAAGTATCTTTTTAACATAATGTTACAACACCATTTTGTCCCAATAAATCGGTTAAAAATAACAAAGATATGATCCCCCTGTGCTGAATCCACATACACTTCAAATAGAGATTTGATGGGTCCCACCCCAAGATATATACACGCATATTAACATCCATACCCGAGAACATCTAAAAAAAATACATTTAATACTATTTTTTAAAAATTGCATACTCCAACATAACGTATAATCTAACAACATGGACTAATATGTGTACCCACATCCTACATCCATAACCGAGATCATCTAGCATGGACTAATATGTGTGTGTGTAGGTATATAA
>JAULJZ010023997.1:4874-15531 GCA_032270985.1 Heliamphora pulchella | reverse complement strand
CCATTCTTAATGTGTACAATTCATTCTAGTAATAAATTTAAAATAATATTCGATAATTCATCGACATTAAAACTACCATACTACTAAAAAAAGTGTACTATTCTCATGAGTATACTATTCAGAAACTTGAATGGAACATGGAAAATCCTTAAAACACTCATGGAGGAGTGGTCCATTATCTCACATGAATGGTAGGAGGCTTAGAAAATTGTGGGGGTAAGAAAATAAAAAATTAGAAGTCGAAGATTTATGGCAATAAAAGATGTACTTTCTTTTATATCTACACGCCCTGTTTGGGTAACATGATTTATGATTTAATTGATTTATAAGCCAATAAATAAGTTATGTCGTTTGAGTAATCAAATAAGTCAAAAACATGTAAATAAGCAAAAAAGCCAATAAATCAATAAGCTAAATAAGTTGGCTTATAAGTTCAAATAAGCTGGCTTATAAGCCAAAATAAGCCAAATAAACTGGCATATAAGTCAAAATAAACTGAGTATTTGATCATGAAAATTATTTTTAAGATTTTTTGATTCATAGAATTTCTTACAAAAATCAAGGATAAAACCCAAATAACAACTCAACATTCTCACATGCATACAATTCATGAGTATTTGACCTTAGTACCTTACAAAACGGGTTCCACCAACCCTAAATACATTATTCAATTTATCAAAAGAATTACATTTACAAAATTTGATTCCCAAAAAAAATCTTTCTACAAATATGAGTAATCCTTATCAAGATAACCCAAAAAACGTTACCACGACCATACTTCTTATTCGATCACTTTCTTCCTGTGATCACCTAAAAGGGGTTATACAGCATGATCTGAGGTTTGTAGGAAATAGACTAAAAATGAACAAATACATGACATGCGAAGATGGTTATGCAAAATGCACCACAAAATTTTTTCCAAAACCAATTTCATTTTCACACTAATTTTCATTCACATAATCGGATTTTCATTTATAAAACCATAGTTTTAACTTTCCATTACCTAATCAATTTCAAACCGTTTCAAGGTGTCACAACTCCAATTTTCAAACCATTTCAAGGTTTTCCCCATTCAAATTATATCCAACTTTACAACCATTCAAAGGTTTCCCAATTCTAAATTAGTGCACGTTACTTAACAAAGGTTTTGCCAAGCCAATTCACTTATTGATTTAATTAAGTACCAAATTCAGACGACGCCTACTTACCCAGGCGTAGTTATTTCAATTGGGCCACGTGACGCCCGATGGATAAATACCTATTCTGTTGCCCAATGCAAAAAAGAACACATTTTTGATTTTTCTCGGAAACATCGATGGGTGGGACGCCAAAAGCACATTTTTAGGGAGATTAACCCGATGGAAATGCCTACTATACATTGAGCAAGTGTCAGGTCTTTTACTAAGGAGCTACTCGAGCCCAACCTTAATTATTCAATCATTTCACATGGTACCTTAATTAGATCATTTACATTAATATCCATACGAGTGCAACTATCAAACCCAATTTCTTTGATAAAACCCAGCATAATTAGGATTTCAATTTTTAACAATTTTTAATATTCTCATGTTTCACATATTCGGGTTAAAGTAGCTCAAAATCCTCAATTAAACATCTCATGTTGTTCACATTCACCAAACTCATAGAATTTGTTCAAAATCTCCAACCCATCATCTCATGGTTTCCACATTAAAATTCATACAACTTACATATGAACAGGTTTTCATAACCCCAAATTAACCCGAAATCATATCAATTTCGTCATTTGAGTTCAACAACCAAAAAATTCCCAATTTTATTCAAGGTTTAACTCAACTAAAATCTTAACTCCTTATTTCACAAATTAAAACATTTCCAATAACAACAATAGCAATAACAAGGTAGATTTAACATAAATCATGCTTAAATTCATTAACTATCATGCTTTAATATCAAAACCCGACCTAGGGTTTCAAAACATACATTTTCATGCTTTTATATAAATACAACAAGGTATACCACTTATATCCATACAATGATCAAAGTTAATCTTAGATCCTACCTCTTTGATGACAAAATCACAAGAATCAACTCTTAGTAAGCTCCTACAACGCAAAACTCCAACCGATGGATGAAAATGGAGCTTCTAACACGTATAAAAATCTCCCAACAGTGTTTGAGATAGAGGAGAGCAAGAGATGACCACCATTGGGGTAAGAGGAGCTTAAGAGGCCTTCAATGTTGTTCTAGGGTTTTTAGGTTCGAGCTAGAGATAGAGACGGAGAAGAATGAAATGAAATAAACAAGCTCAACCTGCGACTTAAATTACCGTCTGCCGATAGTTCGCTCGAGCGTACTCAAGACCGCTCAAGTGGTCACCGCTAAAGGCAACCCGATGAGAATTGTATATATGTTTTAATCCCAACACCTCAAAACTCTTCCAAATAACCTACAATAATTGTTCTCATATATTACCAAGCATACAAGTATCATCATCCAATATTATCATGATTAAAGTTTAATTCTTTCACACAATTAAACACTTAATTATTTTTTACCGATAATCTCATAACAAGATTTAATCAATTATTACAAAATAAAAAGGGACTGAGTCCCTACAACTTCCCCCCTTAGAAAATTATGTTCCAAAAATTCAATATGCATCAAGAAGTAAACAACTTGGGGTACTTCAAGCGAACTTCCAACTCCTGTTGCCACATCCTTCTTCAACACCATGATGTTAGGGTTAGTATACTGAAAATTATATTTTTAGTATTTAATTTTATTTTAATAAAATTAATTTTTTATTTTATGAGAATCTTAATGAACAATGTATGTATATCATTTCTTTAATGTTATGCACGGATGTCTTTTATTCTGTACAGTATTTAATCTGGTGTGTAGAGTATAACTTGCACACAAAAGATCATATTTTAGGTTTTTGCAGAATATAAGTTAATTGTTCGCAGTTTATATAGAAATGGGCATACCATCGGTACGACTGTAACACAGAGTTTTAGTAAGCCTATCTTGGTTATAGGGAATAGATAATAGCGCCGTCTATTATTTTGAATTTCTGTGCTAGTACATTTTGTATGTATTGAATGGAACATATTGAGGTAATTAATTTTATACTGACTATATAAATTAATTTACACCCCAAGATTATTATGAATAGTGTTTATGCTCTTAATTTTGAAATAATTATTAATTTACGTATATTTAATATTTGTTGTTTTAATTTATTAGAGGGTGCGATCTTATATGGGTCTATATTCCCGGTGAGTTGGATAGCGATATTATTTATATGGCGAATATTAATTATTAACAAAATTCACGTCTCGAAAGATCGAGATTGACAATACCCCTTAAGGAAATTTATAAGTTTTGACCAGGCCAAACTCTGCAGGTAGATTTGATTATCTGGCGGTCAAATAAGTTAAACAGAAGGGTTTAAAGAATTTCTAAATGCCGATTAAATTAAATTATCAGTAATTAAATTTAATTGGTGGGTATCAAAAATCTTAATGTGGGGAGAAATGTTAAGTATTTAATAATAGAAGTTCAATGCAACATGGACTTGAAATTGTGGGTCAAAGTGCAATTATAATTTTTTAGTGGTGAAAATTGTAATTTAGTGTTTTATGCAGGTTGCAAAATCGTTGTAAGATTTTCATAATTACAGATATCGCTGTGAAATTTGTTTAATTGTAAAAACCACTAGATGGGTATCTGTGTCACAGTAGAAGTCTGATTCATAATTACTCCACTGGTCTCTATTGTAGCCCTATGCGAGTAGGCTGAACTATATTCATAACTTGTCTTCAAGACTAAAGTTGTCCAGGTTCTGCCGGTACGAGTTCTTGATAGATTATAGCTTACACTATATTCGAGAATCACATAAGGGAATACAGAAGAAGGTTTGACGGGAGTTTCAACTCGAAATAAAAAACGTAGTTGAAGATTTGACCGATAAAAGGTATTTTTCTAAATTAATTTTGGTTGCACGAATTTTAATTTAATCGTTCGTCATCAAAAGTATTATCTGGAGCCCGTTTCGGTATTTTTCCGTCCAGTTAATTTTTACTGAAAATTATTTATAAAAACAATGATCGTGACAGTTTTGCCTCAAAGAGTTTATAAATTTCTTTATATACCAAATTTAATTTATATCGCAACCCACATCCCACAGCCTCCTACGACTGCTTAAGTTGCAGTGAATATGTTACCACTTGGACCTTATTGAGGTTGATAGTGTTTTGTTAGTGTTCTTCATGCTTAAGCCTAAGTACCAGCCGTTCGTAAGGACTGCCACCGATGTCCCTCTCTTGGGTGCTTTCCTGGTAGAGACTAAGGCTTAGCCCATACCTAGGGCTGAATACTTGGGTATATTGACACAGAAAGACCTATTTTGAGATTTGGCTTTTGTTTTGTACTGCGTTCTATCCATGTGGGTTGTACATGGGCCTAGAAATATAATTTTTTTTCGTATCTATGTGGGTTGAGCATGAAATATGTCTTCGTTGATAGGACACCACGCTAAAAAGCGGGGGATTGGTTTGATTTGCTGTCATGAAGAATCCTCCTAATTAATTACCAAAAAAAAAAATTAAAAGGAGGTAAAGAGAATAAATATGAGTGAGTATTGGTAATGTGGATAGTTGGGGAGGACATAAATTTCGAAAAGGACGTGTGAACCCTAGACTAGTCAAGATTACGAGACAGCCATTTAATGAGCAGCATGAAAGCGTGTGTATCAGGAGGCAGAGAAAGCAGGTGATGAAAATCTCTTCTATACACAACCAATGATAAAACAAACCCCGCATAGAAACCCAATGGAATTTGGAATGGGGAACCCGTGCTGTGCTGTGCTGAGTTTATTGTTTAATTTTTGAATTTATTTTTATAATTAGATCCATTCATTACGTAGAACTCTTCGAGTTTGTTATTCACATAAAATTCTAAATTAATCCAATACCTGTAGCTAAATGATCGAATAATATTATTTTATAAACAAATAAATAAAAATTTATTATTTTGAAAAAAATTGTTAAACAAATGTGATTCGATCACTTAGCTATAGATATTGTATTAAACTAAATTTTTATGTAGATACTAAATTCGACGAGGTCTATGTAATTAACGGATCTTATCATAAAAAGAAATTCGGAACTTAAACCATAGCCTCAGCACGAAACGGTGCTATGCATTGCAAAGCACCTCCCCATTTTGATAAACTTGACGCCAAAAAAGTATGAAATTGATTTTTCTATGATTTTTAGATATAAAATTCTCCTAAAAAAAAACCCCTATTTTTTCTACCACCACGGTCGTCACCAAAAGAGGACGCATCCATGGTTCCCTCAAGAGAAGCCTCTTTCCACGATTGTCCTACAGTGGTGTAGTCAAAAGTTTTATTAAGTTGTATCATTTAATAAATTATAATTATATTAAAATTTTAATTTTATACGATTTGATAAAATTAACTTTTACAAAATACAATATAATATTATATATTTTCAATAACTTTAAAAAAAATATTCATACTTGTTAATTACATAAAAAAAATAAAGTTTAAAATTCTTAATATTATAGGTTTAATTATTTTCTAAGTAAAAAATATATCACAACTAATATAAATTTTCAAATGACTTATAAATTTTTTAAATGTTGACCCCCATTTTATACTATTTTAAATATTTTACTAGTGTTAATATTTTAGATGCTCAAAAATTTATATAATTATACATTAAAAAAAATCTTAAAAAATTTTAAGTAAGATTTAATTGAACCCACTCAACACCATGGGATTATGCCCATGTTGTTCTCTACCGTTGGCTAACCATGAGCGACTTAAAAAGCGAGTAAAATGGAAGGAATGATTGTGTAAAAAGTGCAATATATGAGTGGGTATGACTTTTGAGATGCTTTGTAAATATTTTGACTATTTATGTGAAATAAATTTTTTTATTTTTTATATATGTTTAAAAAGAGAGATCTCAAGGCTACAAACTCAAAAAAGCAGCATATGCAAAAGTTACAGCCAAAAAAAGGAAAAAATAAAAGCGTATTAGGCTAAAAATTTGAAAGTGTAGTCAAAACAAAAATTAGAATAAAAACGATAAAATTGAAGACGACCAAAGACAAACTAGATATGTTACCATTTGAAGAAATTAATTTGGCAAAGCGAGCCGAATCCATTAAACCATTAGAAGGTTGAATATCTTTTTGGGTAATAAATTGTAATATAAAAGAAAAAAAAAGTATATATATTTTTAAAAGACATACCTCAGATAATTACAAGTACCATCTAGGGGGATTCCTTCTTACAATAGCTCTTCCAAATGCCCGCTTTACGCCGGAGGGGAGGGGAGTATCCTATCAACATCCGCTAGGCTAACAAGTAACACACGCACGTGTTACTATTGACGCCTAATTTAGTTGACAAGCTTCATGACTTGCGGGCATTACATGGCCCTTCTTCTGACCACCCATTGGCCTTAGTTAAGTGCACCAAGAGCCTACTCCATGCACAACCCGCATGGGTGAGAAAAGCTATCAAAATACACAACTTCTTTATATATCCCACAAGAAATAGGCAAGGCAAAACATTACTAAGTATAACCCAAAGGTAAACCCAATAGAACCGATTACTACCTCGCCAACGCCAAAAGGAAAATTGCAACACTAAAGCCAAGGATAGCTGAACTCCGAACAAAACACCACTTGGCTAAGAGACAGAATAGCCCCATAGAGAACCCAGAGCAAAGAATGACAAGGCCAACCCCCTACAACACACTCGTCATCGATCCGCCTTCCCTAGCCTAACTGCAACTAAGGTTAAGGGCACCCAAAACACTTGAGAACCAGCAAGCCATTATACCCAAAGCTCGTCCATGACTCCAGGTAGCAGGCTAGATGACAAGCGCCTAGCTGCCAACCACAAAACTACCAAGGTACAAAAAAATCAACTAACAACAAAAAGCAACCAGCCTGAGGGGAACAATAAGTATAACAACCCAGGGGTTAAGATGGATGGAACTTCTAACCATGCCCGAAAGGTGATAAATCGATAGAGACAGCTCAGCCCCAGAGTAAAACACCAGGTGATCGAAAGCTTAGGCCATCCACCTTAGTAATCTCTGCCATCGGAGCCTTTCACACCAAACCCTCAATGACTGAAACCAGGTAACACTACAGCCAAAGTAGAACCAAAGTCAACAGCCAGGGGGATACATTAGAAAGCAGCAGCTGAGGGGCCAGGGTGGATGGAAACCTGACCAAGCCAAAAGTAACAAAAAGCCATAAACAAAAGCAGCCTCAAAGTGGACACCCTGAAAATTGAATGATTTTGACCATGGAAGAGATGTTGCAGGCAAGAGATGCTGATGGAAGCCATTCTCGAAGACTCCCAATGATTAACAGGCCAACCATTATAACAAGCCATACCATAATAGAAACAAATAATCAGCACAGCCTTGCAGTGACTAACAGACCAAACAAATGAATTCTTAAAACTGCAAGTTTATTCAAAAAGAATTTTAGTTAAATATGAAAGAGAAAAACATATTTTGTATAAAAACCAAAAGAACTGTCAAATAAAACTGGGACAGAAACTAAACTAGGATCTATATGCAGAAAGAACCAAAAGAAATAAATAAACCTTATAGAACTTTGGTTTTAGACAAAAGCAGGTGTTACACACTCTGTCCTTAAAGCACATTCACTCTTCACTTACAGTGCTTACGAATTCAAACGCCTGTCTCCCAAGAATACTTGATCAATTGCACGCAAAAACAGCACTACAATCTGTTGTGCTGGACGAAATGAATCAAACAATAGTTGAACTCTCTCTTTTAATGGAAAAAAAGATGCATGAATTGGAATGAAAGAGATGAAACGCGGTACTTTATATATAGTTGACAAGGCACCTGCTCACGTGAAAACATTTATTTATATAAAAATTTATTTTTAAATAAATTTTCACCAAAAAGATAAAATCTTACCCTAAGACTCGAACCCAGGCCTAAACCGGCTCAGCCCGACCGGTCAGCGACTCGCATTATGGGTTGGGCCCAACCCCTAGCTCACGCTTGGGTAGGTCTTCCCCTATACACAAAACTGGATACCTGTAGCAACCCAAGTAGACCATTGGCCCAATACCTTAAATAAAGAGTTTAACAACACGACCGAAAATGCTTAAATCCAAGTTATTAATAATAGCTCACAAGGTTTTTTTTTTTTTTTTAATACCAGACAATTCATATCTCCCACCGATGTAGGATGAAGTATCAAAATATTACTCAAATACACGATGCCCTCGGCGCGTGGCCCAGGATCTTTCCTTAGTTGGAATGTGGATAGCCCATTATGCACAAGGCATAGGGGTGTAATCGGTCTAGTTTGATCAATTTTTGGCTAAATATGTTACCGAACCAATAAGTTTGGTTTTGTGATTGTTAAAACCATAACAGACCGGTTGGTTGATAAAACCGAATTGGTCGATGATTGATTGGTTTGATCGGCTTTCGGTTCAGTTTGCAATTTTCCGAAAGAAAACCTCTCGCTTTGGGCCATTAAATTGTTTCAAGAAAAATGAGAATTTTCTTGCAGCGCTGCAACACTGAATGGGGTCTCCAAATTAGTGCAAAATGTAATGGAACCTCAATTAAGAAATCGCCAGTTCTGTGCCTAAGAAATTAAGAAATTAAAACCAAAAAAAGCACCAGCTAGCAATCTAATGCCTGCGAAAGTAACAAAACAAGCATCATTCTTTTGCTTCAAAGTTCTGTGCTTTACAAAAAGTAAGATGTGGCAAAATTACAGAAAATTATCCATAAACAATTATCCATGGACCAGGTTTCAGACTTTAGCAGCTAATGCAAAATTACAGACCATAGTTTCAAACTTCAGCAGCCAATACAAAATATAGTTTCAGACTTGAGCAGCCAATGCAAAATTTGGGTTTGTGTAATAATAAGAGGGGTTCGGTAGATTTTAAGAAAGAAAAATACAAAACTGACACAGAACCGAAATTTTTTAAATCTGCACAAGTAAAATCGAGCTCCCCGCACTCATTGCAATAACCGATCGAAAACCGATCGGTCCAGTTCGGCTGACAGGTAATAACTTACAACATTGAGGCTTCTACTCCTCTATCCATACCGCAATAAAGCATTTCATAAGAACCAAGGTTGGCTCTAATACAATTTATAACGACCCAAGTAGATTACTAGTTCAATAACTTAAATAAATAGTCTAACAACGCGGCCTAAAATGCTTAAATCCAAATTATTAGTACTAGCCTATAATTTTTTTTATATATCAAACATAATTTATATCTCCCACCGATGTGGGGTGAAGTATCAAAATTGTGATACTCCTTCCCACATCGGTAATTTTGATACTCCAACCCACATTGGTGGAAGATAGAAATTAAGTCTGATATATATATAAAAAAAAATGTGAGCTACTACTAATAACTTGAGTTTAAGCATTTTGGGACACGTATTTAAACTCTTTATTCAAGTTGTTAGTAATTGCTTGGGTTATTACAAATGGTATCAGAGTCAACACTGGTTCCTATATAGGTTTCCGTGGTAGTGTTGATAGAGGAGTAGAGGCTCTAGAGAGAAATAGAGGTCGAGGTTGCATAACTTGTGCACGCTTATGGGATATACTTTGTCCACTAATAGATTACTATCTGCATCTCAATCAAGAGAAGAATCTAGGCTATACGACGAAAGCGTCGCGTATTTAAGTGGAAAATACTGTGATACCCGATCCTACATTAATGGAAGAGAGAAATTAAATTTAATATATAAAAAATTTGTAGATTACTACTAATAACTTGAATTTAAACATTTTGAATTGCGTTGTTAAGTTATTTATTTAAATCATTAGATCAGTAATTTACATGGGTTGTTACAGTACCCCCCCCAAGGGACCCTCCCCTTAGCCTGAAGTTGTCTTATATATATATATCCACTAAGTTCTTGAACTTCTAACGTGAGACAAACATTGTTACATTCATTTTACCATATTCAACTATATGACTTTGAAAGTCATTTCTTATTCAATACTTAATGATTTTGGTCAACCAAATACATATTTTTAACATAAACGGTAAATACAACACCAACCCGACCCATCCAAATCGGTGTGTGGATCCCAATTTAAATATGGTTCAAAGTTGGCCCAAAAATAAAATTTTCAAAATCATTTTTCCAACAACAAATAATAGCGTTGAGAGACAAACCATTGCCTCTAACACCTCATTCCAAAGACATCACCAGAGTTAAAGAATAGTTAATTAACCATATTAATGCATATTTTCCACAAAAGAACCCCACAGAGATGCAAATAGCACTGCAAATTTAACAAATAAATAAATAAATAAAAATGAAAATAAAATGACATACGTTCTACCTATTTTTATCCCGAGTGTAATGGAACAAGTAAAACACAACGAAAAAAAACCGAAGGATTTAAAATAAAATGAACGTGGTTCCTCTTTTTACAATGCACTCTCATCTTGAGAGAGAACCCTGATGATATGCCCAACTGGTGTGACATTTACAGAAGTGCGAATTAATGTGAACACGAACATCATGTTCATGCTATGCCAAAAGAAGGGGGGGGGGGGAAACAAGCAAACCCTAACCCTAGATCGCATCAA
>JAULJZ010023986.1:0-15531 GCA_032270985.1 Heliamphora pulchella | reverse complement strand
GTCCATTTTCATCTAAACTGTGAACATAAAACTTATATTCTACAAGAACCTAAAATCTGATCTTCTGTGTGTAAGCCATACTCTACACATCAGATTAAATACTGTACAGAATATCGGACATTCATGCATAACATTAAAAAAATGATACACATACATTACTTATAAAGATTCTCATAAAATGGACAATTAATTTTATTAAAATAAAATTAAATACTAAAAATATAATTTTCAGTACCAACCCTAATAGACAGAGCTTGCAACAACTTATAGTGTAAGTAAATGTCAAAACTCCAGAGACAAATCGATTGAATAAGTTGCCAATTTTTGACACAAACAAAACATACAGAAAAGCGTGGTCGAACCCAAATTTTTATCGAGCTTCTTACGTACCCCAATTGTAAAGATTAGGCCAGTCATAGTTCGTGGAGTAATGCATATGATGCAAACAGGCTAATCATGATGCATGAAAGTTATAACATGATGTAAATAGGCATGATGCAAACATACAAAAATTTAATGTCACAACACGGGCAGATGATCATCAAAGATCATTTTTTGGTCATGAATTGACTGAAAAGTTAATTTAAGGTCGTGAGGAGGACCGAAGGATTAGAGATCAATTTTAGGTCATCAATAGGATCGACAGGTTAGTTTAAGGTCATAAGGAGGACCGATCGTCTTAGGGACAGTTTTAGGTTATGCAAGAACCGAGGAGTCAGTTTAAGATCATGAGGAGGACTGGAGTTTTGGAGAGGCATTTTTAGGTTATGCGAGGACCGATGAGTTAACTTAAGGTTATGAGGAGGATCGAAGGTTCAAAGGGACATTTTAAGGTTATGTGAGGACCGAAGAGTCAATTTACGGTCCTGCGGAGGACCAAAGATTTGGTGAGGCATTTTAAGGTCATGTGAGGACCGAGAAGTCAGTTTAAGGTCATAAGGAGGACCGAAACTTCAAAGGGTCATTTTAAGGTCATGCGAGGACCGAAAAGTAAGTTTAACGTCATGAGGAAGATCGAAGGTAAGGTTTATTCCTTATAAACCTCAGAAAAGGGCCAAAACAAGAGTTGCATAGCTTAGAGGTTAGGTGCTCAACAAAACATCTTGGCCGTTATTTCCAAAAGTGGCGGCCTAAACATTGGAGCCCTAGGTATGTTACGGCAAGTACATCAAAAGGCGAGGCCGCTACAAACGCTTAAGATATGTCACAGCTGTGAGAAAGAAAAGTTATGGCCTGCATTCAGATGTTACGACCATAACTTTTAAAAGAACCGGATCTAGAGGCATGAGGTTGATAGTAAAACTTAGGTCTAGGGTAGTTCAACAAAAACAAAACCAAGGCTCTCTTCCTCTCATCTCTTTCACTCTCATCTCTCTCACTCTCTCATTCTCTCACTCTTGTCTCTCTCACTCTCTTGCTCTCGTCTTTCTCACTCTCGAACTTTTGTCTCTCTCACTCTTGAAGGATGCTCACGTTAGTGTTCCTCCCTCTCTTATACATGATGGTAGGCAGACTTGGGTTTATTGGCGATGATGCTGAAGGTGGTGGAGGCAGCATGGCCGATGGTGGAGGCGGTCGAGACGGTGGTGGGGCCGATAATGGAGGCAGAGATGGTGGAACGGCAGTGGTTGGAGATGGCGCCGAGGGCGAAGGTGGCGAGCAGGCCCTTCCTTTGGGTGGCATCTTGGACATGCTGAAGCACTTCGACCCAGCCACATACATCACGTTTCATCACCGATTGACGAGGTCCGGGATGAAGCGGTTCATCCTTGTCGACGTGGTAGACGAGCGTGAGCTTCTTCTTCAGCATCGCAAGAAGCAACTTTCAGTGGTGAACCTACCAATAAGTCGAGAATTTCCAATTTTCCTTGCTTTGGTTTGAAAACCACATGTTCATCACACTTATTTGTATTGAACTTAGGTTAGTTGAATCTCGAAACTTGGTTAACTTAGTTGTATATATTGAATTTTGAAATTGGATTGGAGATTGAATTTAAACTTTTGGATTGAATCGTATTGAAACTTGGACTTGAATTAGATTGAACCTTGGATTTGATTGAATTGAACCTTGGACTTGAATGGATTGGACCTTGAACTTCATTGAATTTGGACCTTGGACTTGAATGAATTTGGGTTGGTGAAATTGAATTGAAACTGAAACCAATCGGAATTGAGTCAAAATTGGTTGGTTAAAACAAATTTGAGCAGAATTTGGTTAAATTTGAATTTGAATTTGAAAAAGAACTTTGTGATTTGAATAGAACGAGGCTTTTGGTTGAGACAAATTTTGGATATGAACCGAATTTGAAAGCTAATTTTGAGATGGGATGGAAACCATGTCGAGCTTTAAATTTGGGTTTAAAATAAGTTTCAACCGATTTAGAAACAAGGTTGTTTGAATTTATGAAAAAGTTGAACGTTCATTGAAAGTTGAGATTTGAACTTGAAAAATGATTTTGGGTTGGATTGGGTCGGTTAAATATGAAATTTGGACTTTGACGTTTGAGTTTTTGCGCTGGGACAAGTTAAATTTGATTTGAATTAAACCAAACTAGATTTGAACGGAATCAAGTTTCGATTGAACTTTGAATTTTAGAGTTGAATCCTAACGTTCAATATTGATTTGTTCAAAGTCATGTGAAATGGATAATCGGTTTTGAGTTTTGAAATAGAATGAATTTGAATTTGGAAATAGATCGAAAATAGATCGAATCGGATCGTCATTGAATTGAAAGCAAATTTTTAATTGGTCGGGAATTGTATTTTTCTAAGAACTAAAATTGAAACTCGAGTTTTGCATGAATTTTGAATGGGAGTTGGAATCTGTTTTGTGAATCCAAAGTTAGAGAAATCTTATTTTGATCTGCATGTATTAGTTTAGAGAACTGGTTATAGATCTATTTTGGTTATCTTGTTGTGTATTTTGATTTCGATGTTGTTACTATTTACTATTCATTTGTTTTATTTTGTTTCGGGGAACACTTTGCATCCAGGATCACGGTGGCTTTTTTGATGTCCTAGAGTGGTATACGGCCCTACCTCAGCGTAGTCGGGACATCGTCAACGGGGTAGGATTCAATCATTTCATCACCATGCTAGAGGGGACCAGCAATGACCGGGTCCTGTTGACAGCATTGGTGGAGAGGTGGTGGGACACCACCAACACCTTCCACCTCCCTACCTTCGAGGTCACTATTACGTCACTCGACTTCACCCTCATCACCGGATCCGGGTAGGCTGAGACCCGATCCCCTTCGACCCAGATATTAGCCAGAGCGAGGAGGCTCTGACCTACTTCCTTGGTCAAGTGCTCCCAGCCATCGTTAAGGGGAGCATCAGGTACACATGGTTGAGGAATACATTCAGACACTTCATCTGCTTTGAGGCCCGCTACTTCGAGTTGGTGGCTCGTGCATTCCTTTTCTACATGTTCGAGATAGCTCTATTCTTGAACTTGGAGAATATGGTACACGTCCACTACCTCGCCGCCATGGTGGTGGTGGATAACATTAGCACCTACGATTGGGGGGAGTCGCCTTGACTACCCTCTATGGCTACATGAGCACCGCCACCAGGACTTTAGATTGGAGCACAAGAGGGTACTGGCGCATTTGGGAGGTATACCCACTCTTCTTCTCTTACTTTTCTCTTCTATATTTGCGCATCTCTTAAGCTTGACTAATGCTTTCTTGTTTTGTTGCAGCTCTGGGCCTATGAGTTCTTAGGTATGTTCGCACCTGTGAATTCTTGTGAGGAACCCCTAGTGATCCCTCGAGCACTCCGATGGTCGAGGAGGTAACGGGGCATGAAGCCCGGCGGGAAGGACTTGGATGGTGACCGCTTCTTTCTGGATACACTAACAGCTGATCGGGTATGCCTTTCTTTCTTTTCTTGTTTCCGTTCCCATCCTTTCATACACGCTATTTTTGACATGCTTCATTGCTTTGCAGGTTCGCTGGGACCTTTCGGTCGGCATGGAGGAGTGAGCCAGCAAGGATTTGATGTGGAGCAGGGAGGTTAGCAGAACTCGCGTCTTGCTTGAGGGGTCATTCTGCAGCGAGTGGTACCTTGGCGAGCGCGTGGTTCATCAGTCCTTGGGATACGATCACTTTCTTGTTCAGACGGCGCCTCCGGCTGGGATGCGTCAAATCGACGCCCTTCACACAGCTGAGGTTACCCGTGCTAGGGTGGGTACCGATGCTATTGCGTTGCTTGAGGGTGAGGATCATGATAATGCGGTCTTTGCCCAAGAGAAGCTCATGCTAGCCATGGGGGCTCGTGCTGCTGCATAGGGTCCTCCTCTTACTGCTGCCCTTGGTCCTGCTAAAGCAGCCTATCCTGAGTTATCCTGGACTATGGACACATTCATGGATGGGAATCTCCATCAGATCAAGGTGCCGCGGTTGATAACTTAGAAGCTACGCCTTCCTCTCAGCGTGGAGCAAGTATAGCATTCTTATTTTCCTTTTCTGCTTTCCATACTGCTTTTCATCTCTGCTGGTTATACTGCATGTCATACTGTTTGCCATACTACTTCTCATACTACTTATGCTGATATATCTCTTTCTTGACAGCTTCCCCGAGAGTGGGTCGAGGAGTGTCTTCTGCTTAACACTAGCCTGAGGGAGTTGGTCCGGCGCTGGGACAGTACCCTCCGAGCCCAAGGTATGGAGCCTCCTGCTGCTACCCGGGGTGCCCTTACCATGGTACATGTTTCACTCTACTCTACTCTACCTTTTTGTACTTTCCATACTGTTCATATATACTGCCCTCTGACATGACCCTTTCTTCTTTTAGCGCGACTGGGGTAGAGGCCTGAGGACATGTGGAGGTCGTGTGGCACCAGTTTCACCTCTTGTGAGGGCTTGTGCTTCTGCTTCTACTACTGCTACTTCTTCACTTAGAGCTCAGATTCCCCGCATTTCACAGACGATTGATAGCTCAGAGGAGGGGGAGGAGGAGGCCGGGTTGACATCTGAAGAGTCATCCCAAGGAGGCTACGTGGTTTAGAGGAAGAGGACCCGGCGAGAGTGATGACCCTACCACTGCTCAGCTGCTATTACTGTTTCTTCTTTCCTATTTTGTACTCAGAGGCCTGCGTGTCTATTCTTCATTTGGGCCTGTGTGCCCGCTGATATACATTCCGATGCACTTATTCATACACATTACTTCTGATGGGTGGGATCTTTGTGCCTCTTGGTTTACGTTTTTACTTATCATTGACGCTTGTCGTCTATTTCATTTTTGTATGAAAACCACTTTTGATTACTTGGATATCATTATTATGCATGATGTATAGCTTGTGAGTTGATATCTTATCATGTGAATCCATTTTCATGTTGCTAGTTGCTAACAGGTTCCTGATAAGGATTTAGGCATGTTGACAAAGAAAAGGCATGCTATCAAATTTTCTGCACAAAAAAAGTTGCGACCGTGAGGAAAAATCTCGCGGTCCTGAGTTTGGGACGTGGCAGCCTAAACAAACGTGGGAAAAAGTTTGCGGCCTAGTGTTTGAGAATTCACGGCCGTGAACTTTAATGGTCTCAGTGACAATTGAAAATAATGGTCGTGAGGAAAAGGTGATGGTCGTGGCAATGGTTTTTGGTGCGAAACTCATGGCAGATTCTGTAGTTCCCTCCATTTTTGGCTCTATAAAAGGGGGCCCCTATTCCAGACCCCACTGTCTGAATATTCTGCATTCTCCTTGTCTTTTCCATGGCTCATTCTTACAACAACTCTCTTTTGGCTTGGATGGGTAACTTTTCCTCAGTCAAGCACAAGAACTTTCTCAATTTCGGTCTAGATACTTTGTTCTCCCTGTGAACCATGAGGGTCGACTGGCATCTTTTGAGAGGAGCTGCCCAACTGTGGGACCTTGATGTACACGTGTTCCATTTTGGGCATGAGGAACTGTGCCCGACGGTGGAGGACTTTTTCTCCATTCTTAAGATTTCGTCCCGATATGAGATAATAGTTCTTACTCCCTTCTCGAGTCCCAGGGATCGATTGATACGGCTCTGCGGCTATTCCAGACGTGAGGCTTCACTCATCATCCATGAAGGATTACTCTACGTTGCACGGATCATAGACAGTTTTGGACCTCGGGGTTCTCTTGCCGACTTCCCCTTTTAGCTTTAGCATTGCTATACTCCTTGTATTTGTCTACTGGTCTGTTTCCTCCTAGGACCTTCTGACGGGCGAGCTAGTTCTTCTTTGGTGGACGTGGCTCATCAGATCCACGAAGGTTGGGACCCTGTTCTGTTAGTCCTTGTCGATATGCTTCTTGGCCTTGATGCAGTCCACACTGAGGGTGCCCTTACTTTGCTGGCAGAGCTCTTCTACTATAGGTGGTCATTCATCTCTCCTTTTTGTGTTTTCTTTCGGTTTTTCTACTCAGCTGTCCTTTTTCTATTTTTCTCTCTATTTTCCCTCTCAGCTCTCCTTTTTCTTTGTTCCTCTTAGGTTTTTCCACTCAACTCTCATTTTTTCTTTGTTTCTCTCAGGTTTGGCTGATGGAGAAAGTGAATTTGCTAGAGAAGCCCATATCCGACAGCTACAGTGTGAAGTCCTTTATCCACCATCAGGTGTATCGCCTCTACTCCACTGAAACTACTTGAAAGGATTATCTAAGCTCTTTAACTAAGGAAGACATCTCCTAGCAATGCCCTTGGTGGAAGATACCTCTCATGACTACTGCTACTATGGATCACTCGAGGATCCTTTTGATTGGTTTGAGGTTGGCCACCTTCTATCACCCGTACTGCATCCTTCGTCAGTTCGGGCGTACTTAGATTAGGCCTGATTTTGCTGTGAGTCATTTGTACAATTCTACTCATCGAGCCCCTTTCTTGGGTCAGTACCAGGGGGCTTGGTCTTCTCGGCTGAGAATGCCAGTTGATAAAGAGTTTAATAGTTGCCTTTTTGTGGATCACAAGGCTTAGCTTGGGACGGAGTTAGGGTGTAGTGCAAGACAAGGAGGAGATGCAACGAAAAAAAGGACTTGACTTCACTTCATTGTGTCCCAATATTTTGTTTGTTTCTTTTTAACTTTTTAGGATGAGGACTTGCGAGCCTCTCTTGTTTTTGAGTCAAAACTGAGTTAGTAAAAACTCTTAATGAAAGTTTTTCCACTTTTGTTCGTAGTGATTTCTAAAGTTGTTCGTTAGATTTTCATTTTTGCATTATAACCAATTTATTAGAAAAACTTAAAGTTTTTGCATTGATTAACTAGTCAAACATGGTTACAAAGGGAGAATTTTGAACAAAGGTTTGGGCCGAACTTCTGACAGAAGCTACCTACGTATCCCGAAGAAGGGAATCAGGCCATAACATAGGTCGAGACTTGGGTTACACTTAAGTATTGACACGCTCCTTTTTGCAGGTTTTCTCTCAAGGATAGAACTTTTTGCAGCGCCTCATGACATCAGGGTTTTGATAAGGTACGGTCCAGCCCAATTAGGTTTAAACTTTCCCCTTGGGTCGAAGATCGGAGCTCTAATATCTTTGAGGACTAAGTGGCCTTCCTTCAAGTTCCGAGACTTAACTTTTTTGTTAAACGCACGAGCTATTCTTCTTTGATACCCTTGACTATGAAACAGTGCCATGAGTCTTCTTTCATCAAACAGGAGCAATTCTTCAAATCTATCTCTCTGCAACTCTGACTCGGGAATATTGCTTTTAGCCATTATTCTCAAAGATGGAATCTCCAACTCTATCGGTAGAATTGCTTCCATCCCATATACCAGTGCATAAGGTGTTGCTCCGGTAGAAGTCCTAATCGACATTCGGTATCCCCAAAGTGCAAATGGCAACTCTTTAGGCCAATCCTTACTTCCTTCTATCGTCTTTTGCAAAATCTTCTGCACGTTTTTGTTAGCAGCTTCCACAACTTCATTAATTTGCGGTTTATACGGAGAAGACTTATGACTGACAATTCGATAATCTTCCAAGAGATCTAAAATTGCTCATTGGAAATGAGAAACAATGTTGAAAATTATCGCGTGCGGAACCCCATATCGACACATAAGATTCTCCTTGATGAACTTGGCTACTTGAGAGGCTTTCAGAACAGAGTAGGAGGCAGCGTCGACCCACTTTGTGAAGTAGTCAATTGCTACGAGAATAAACTCATGTCCATTTGAAGCCTTGGGTGTGATCTTTCTTATTATGTCAATTTCCCAAACTGAAAATGGCTAAAGTGATGTCATATTATAAGGTTGAGATGGTGGTACATGCATGAGGTTTGCGTGGATTTGGCATTTTCGACATTTTTGAACAAACTGGTGACAGTCTGTCTCTATTGTCATCCAAAAGTATCCTTGGCGCAAAATCTTCTTGGCTAGCATAATCCCATTCATGTAAGGCATGCAAACTCCTCTGTGAACCTCTCTCATCAATTTGTGTTCTTCTTTCGTGTTAACACAAAGCTTATTAACTCCCACATATCCCCTTTTGTACAGTCTTCCTCTACAGATCACAAACTACGCAGCGAGTCTCCTAATAGCACTTTGATCCTTCTTGTTAGCTCAACTAGCGTACTCTCCCTTCTCAATGAAGTTTCAAATGTCGTGGTACCAGGGTAGTCTATCATTGATTTCTTAGGTAGCGGCGACATCACTTATTGCAGGTGTATTTCTTTGTTGAATTTTCAAGGGTCTCATCCTCTCTCCAGGCGGTATGTCTATCATTGATGCTAGAGTAGCCAGGGCGTCAGCGAACTTATTTTGTAATCTTGAGACTTGGGAAATGCCACACTTTCAAAGCAGGGGATCACTACTTCGAGATCTTAGTGATACTGGATCAACCTCTTCTCTTTGTCTTTCCACTCCCCTTTTACTCGAGACACGACCAAAACTGAGTCCCTTATAACTTCCAACTTCCTCACCCTTAGTTCTAAGGCTGCTTCCAATCTGACTAGGCAAGCTTCGTACTTGGCCTGATTGTTAGTAACCTCAAAACTCAACTTATAAGCCAACGTGATGTGGGAATCATCAGGGAGTGATTAGGAGTATCCCTATCTCATATCCGCACTGGTTTGAAGCTCTGTCGAAATGCAGGGTCTACAAATCCTTCTCGATTTTCAACACTTGTTTATCGAAAAACTTAAACTTGGGTTCTTCTTCCCCTTCGATAGGATGGTCGACCAAGAACTCTGCAACGGCTCTTCTCTTTACTAATTTCCTCGTGACGTACTGCAAGTCGAACTCAACTAATATCAGTAACCAACGAACTAACTTTCCTGTCAATGCTGGCTTTTCGAAGAGGTACTTGAGCAAATCCATATATCGGGATCTATTCCGGGCATATCTTCGTAGGACCACGCAAAAATATCTTTAAATTCTTTTAATAAAAAAGTTAATTGCTCACGTTCCTCTGAAGAGAGTGTAGAACCAACCTGAACTATCTGTAAATCTTCTTTATTTTAAAGATTTATTAAAACAATTTCTTCCATTACAAGTTTAACTCGCATTTTTTCATCTTTTTTAATTAAAAATTTTAATTCTTGGGCGATGTCCTCCTCGAATTCATCAAAATTCTCAGAATCAACGCAAAATATTTGAGACACAGCGAAGTAAGCAAAATCTGATTTTATTTCATTAACTTCAACGGGGGTTACAACTTGGGACTCAAAGCAAAATGGGGCTCAGGATGCCAACAGGTGCATTTTTGGAAGACTTGTCATTACAGACACTGTTCACAGACGCGATAAGAACAGACTCAATAAACTTAATAGACTTGGATTTCAACTCACTTGTCACATCATGCATATGAAAAGACTCAAAAGATTGACTCTTTTTCTTCTCAACAACATCCATGATAAGTGTGGTGTAATCTGTAGGTGCATCAGCATCCCTCATCAGCACGTCCTTATCTACCTCGTTGCCTAAATGCACTCAGGCCATTTCCTCATCGAAGAAAGAACACAGATCTCGTTCTTTACAATGAACTGCCCAATCTGTCAGTACCTTTTCAGTGAAGCTCATCTGCCATATCTTTGCTTCCTCCTCACTGTCAGATAGCTGGTGGCTGAAACAGATCTCTAACCTCGACAGCTTCTAGTTAGTCCTCTCCTTGATCCAAGGCTCGGGAAACCCACAGTAAGGGATGCCATCTCCATCTTTGATAAAGCATCCATTCAACGTTGGCCTGTACTCTCCTATCTTTGGTACTTCCATCTTCGGCTTATATCTAAGCACGTATCTGTGACGATTGTGGTACACAGGGATCGATTTTGAGATTCCTTGTAGGTGTTTTCCCAACCCCATTCTTGGAAAATAGGACATTCCTTTCATTACTTCCATGACTTTCGGGTTCACGTAGTTATCTTCCTCGTTCATCAGAACTTGCACAGCCTTAGTTTTGTCAAAGTCGAACCCATTTAGAATGAGATCTTCTTTCCCGTGTTGAATCTCAAGAAATGGGGTATTGTCATTGTGCGGGGTTGGTAGGCCAGTTTCACCCAGAATGGTGACAATTTCTCCTTCCTTAATCATCTTCACTTTTTGGTGTAGGGTTGACAGAACTTTTCTGATTGCTAGGTTGTGTAGCCAAGGCCTTCCTAGTAACATATTAAACGAAGCTAACACGTCGAGAACATTGAACTCGACCTTGCATTCTAGCGGTTCCACTATCACGGCAAAAGTCACTTATGCTAGAATATCTCTTTGCATGTTGATGTATGCTCGCACCCCTTGTGTATTCGGATTGAATTCCTAAATCTTTAATCCCAAGCAGTAAGTAGTTTGTAGTAGGCACATGTTGAGGGCAAAATCATTGTCAACCAAGACGACCAGCACCCACTTCCCTAAACACTTGACAGTTAAATGCAATGGCTTGTTGTGAGATGACTCCTCTGTCCGGAAGTCCTTATCACTGAAGGCAATGACATTAGGCTGCTTTTTGGGCATCGGCATTCCAACTAACTGGTTGAGGGAGACGTCGATTGGAATGTCTTTATTGTTAAGAGCTTTCAAAATTGCCTGCCAGTGCTTATGGGAAGCCACGAGTAGCCCCCAAGTGCTCACATTTGCTTGCGTCTTCCTTAGCTGCTTCAAAACTATGTCTTCCTCTTCATTATTCCATTTCTCCCCTTGTTTTCTTGATTCTTCTTAACCCCTACTCAGTTGCCCTTTCTATACCCGTGCGGGCTAAAAATGCCTCCTGCTTCTCATCAGATGCTCTACTTGCTCTTCGGGCTCTCATAGGCCTTCAAACTGGTTGATTACTTCTCGGACTTCAGCCTTTAGGTATCCTTATCCTCGGAAGGTCCAGAAATAATCTATACTTGTCTTTCATCGACTATCTTCTTCACTAAATCCTCAAACTCGCTAAGAGATCTTCTTCGATTCCCATTACATTTTACGCAAACCAATAGGATTCTTCATTGATATCGGTCTCTAACTCGAAGAGTTATGGCAGCGATACCCCATCAAATGGGTCTTCGTAATCATATGGTAGGGGAGGGACCCAAGGTTCTTATGGGTCCCCATGGTCAAACGATTCCTTCATAATCGGATGCCATTCTGACACATCATCTCCTTCGTCATACTCTATATCCATGAATTCTTGCTCCACTTCTTCCAATTCCTGCAGATCGTTTTATTCTTGGTATAAGATTTCTTCTACGTTAAGAGAGCATAAAGCTGGCCCTTCGGGTAGAGGAGTTCTCGGCTTTGGCTCATAAAGAGAAATGATATACACTGAGGGATCGAACACAGAACCTGCGGTTCCCAAAAGTTTCACTTAGGGTAAATCCTTCCCTTTTTTTCTTGCTATTTATTTTTCTCGGTTTTCTCATTGGCTGGTGTTTTCTCTTTCTGTCTACTTTTGCTGTCAACCTTCTTTCCCTCTGATGACTTTGCCAGTTTTGATACTTTTTTCTTTGTCTCTTCAACTCTAAAACTCAACTTGGCTTCTCCATACCAGGCTGCCCCTCCATGCCACGCTGCATCATTGCTCGGAATGGCCAGAATATGCTATTTGATGTCTATCCTGGCTTTTTCCAAGTCATTAAACACCTCAAGGCGTGCCGAATCCTCCTGTAAACATCTGATTTTCTCATCTTCTTCATCGTTACTTTCGGAAGGGGGAAGACCTTCTTCCTCATGAATGACAAAGATCGGGAAGTTATTAAAATTATCATCTATTAATTCCTTGATAAGGTTGTTGATCAACAACACATCTTTGCTAGATAGAAAAACTGCAACGGGCTTCGGTTCTGTCACGGAGACTATAAATTTTGTAGGATCAAAATCTTTTGTCCCTTCTCCACAGCATTCACATTCTGCTGGGCTTCATGATTTAGAAAAGGACTGGTGGTCACATTCAACTTCTGAACGGCAGTAGGTGGGGGAATCACCTTATCATCTATTAAATCCTAGATCTCATGTCGAAACCTCAAGCAGTTGTCGGTTAAATAACCGTGTCCCTGGTGGAAGGCACAGTACTAGGTTGGATTATACCTGAGTGGCAAATGATTTGGTGGCGGGGTCGGCTCCAAAGGCCTTAGAAGACCCCTCTTTTTCAGACGGCTTAATATAGAAGTCAATGGTACGGTGAGTTGGGTGAAGGTTCCCTTGTGGAAACCAAAACTTAGAGTGGTTAAAATGTATCTAACCGAATTTATTTATTTATAAGAATAAAACCATATCGACTAAAACTTCATATCTCTTGACATTTACTAAAGAGAAACAACTTAGCATTGGACTTCGAGCTCAAACCTACCAAATCGACGACTGTAGTGGACCAACTTCTATCCATTCTCGCTATCTGCAAACAAAAGGTTACAGGAGAGTGCACTTAGTATTATAATAAATAAGATAGAAAACAATCATTTCATTTAGAAATACTAAAACTTCACGCTTTTCATAGAAGATGTAAAATACTGCATTTTCTTGTTACAAAATTTCATAACATATGAAGAACTTTTTCTCAATCTTTGTAAAAAGATCACTTTAGGCTCAATGGCCACAGCTCACTGAATTCATTGTCACATAATTTAAAAGTAAATTTCTTGGTATAACTGCCACAATTCAAAGTTAAACTGTCTTATTCACAATCCATACCCAGTAGTGTCCAAGTAGTCGACAACGTCACGACCGGGAGTTTCGACGGTACCGTAACCTCAATTCTCAATACAAGGATAGCAACGTGATGGAATGAGAGCCACTCGCCACCAAGCACGAGTGGTATGTGCTATAACTCGGGACTTAGTCCGGAAGCCTTTAAAGTATTAACCCCCGCTTAACGGGAAATCTCTCCTATTGGAACAAACAAAACCCATAGTTGGGTAACCTCCCCTAACGGGATATAAAGGGCTGAAAACTCTTGTAACTTAGCACTTTGGAACAATGTATCATAGCATTGTCAAAACTTTTCTTTTAAAACCACATATTCTTCAAATCGTGCAAATTGCATATTTAAAAATCTCATAGCATTTGAGTATAAAAGATCTTGTTATCACAAGGTCACATGCTTTCAAAAGATACAGATAACATATTTGAAAAACATCATGGTATTTGAACATAAAATATCATGCTATCACAATTTCTCATGCTTCAAAACATAAATGTAAGGCAAATTTAAAGCATAATTCATGCATTTCTATTCAGAATAATACTGAGCACCTTCACCTTGACATAAGAGTAACAAAACTATTTCTCCGCCTCCGATCCCAACTTTTTAACCTTCTGGTGACAAGACCTCAATGCCTAGTAAGAAATCAAACCCACATATAAGCGTAGGACACTAATCTTTGGAAATCTGTATTTTAAATTTTAAATTTTAAATTTTATTTATTTATTTATTTTAATTTTTTATTGATTTATTTATTTACTATTATTATTATCATTTTAAAAAAAAATTGGCTAAAAATTTTATTTATATACTTAATTAATTCGAACAAGTTCATAAGTTGTTAAGTTTTAAATAAACACACAAAAATTCTAACTTTTAACAAAAATTTCTATATTTCATTAATTTAATCTTTCATTTTTACAAATTTTAAAAGTTCTAAATTATTATTATTATTATTATTATTTTTGATATTTAATAATTTTTTCTCAGTAAAAAATATTTTTATCTCAAAATAAATTTTGTTGGCACTTAATAAATGTAAAAACCGTTAATAAAGCTTCCTGAAGGCTAGTGAATCTGGAACTTGAACGCCGATAAGATTTTTATCTATAACATCAAGTTAGATCTTCCATTTATACAGTATAAATATTACAATTCAGTTAGAGTGATGGATGTTTATCTTTAATTCTACGGCTCTGCGGCTCTCTTCTCCCTCTCCATTCATCCAATGGTGAGAGTGCCTCTCTCATCCCTCTCCATATAATGCTGAATCGGTTGCTCTCATCCCTTCCCATCTTCTCTCACGCAATCTTCTGTCCTCAGGCCTCTCTAACATCGGTGCTCTCACGTCTCATCCGCCGCTCGCACGTCGCATCTCGGCCGTCGCCAATCCTCTCTACCTCTCACTCTCGCACCATGATTTCTCTCTACATCTCACTCTCTCACTTCGCTCTTTGTTCTCTGCTTCAAACTCAAATCTCTCTCTGCACCTCTCTCTCTCTCTCTCTCTCTCTCTCCGCCTTGCACCGCCAATCATCACTGCCGATTATCACCGCCGCATACCGCCGATCTTACCTCCGATGTCACGGTGAACTTGCCAGAGAAACCATAACCTCCTCTTCTCTGTTACTCTCTCCACATCATAAGATCCTCTCCCGTTCACGGTATCCTTTTTCGTTGTGCCTCCTTACATTGCTGTAGCCGCCTTTGGCCGCCGGTAAGTCCTCCGCCTTCTCTCTCCCTTGCTTGCTCTTTCTATTGGAATTGAGGGTTATATAAATGTAAATCGGGGGTTATGGATGTAAATCGGGGGGGTTATAGATTAATCTGGTAGTTCTTGAAATCTATTATCACCGCCAATCATAACACCACTAATCGGAGGTTATAAATTGATTTCTTTTCAGTGATTTTCCAGTATGATTTTGAATGTGATTTCAGTGATTTTTCAGTATGATTTTGAATGTGATTTCTCAGTAATTTTTCAGTATGAGTATGAATTTGAATGTGACTTCTCAGTGATTTTTTAGTTCTTTGGTTTTCATTTTTTTCCTAGAAATTTTTACATCATCATTCCCATTTTTTCTGGTATGCTCCTATAAAGTTTATGATCCTAAATACCAAGAGGTCTGTTTTTTTAATGGTAGTATTCAGTTTTTTGCAAAGTGTCATTGTTTTTTTTTTATTTTTGGTGGTAAAAATCAAATATAATGTTATGCTCTGCTTAGCTTTGATTTATGACTGTAATACTAATACCACATGATAAGGACAGAATAACATGCACCCATCTAGACAAAATCGAAGGTCAAAAAGGAATTTTTAAACAATCCCAATATCCCAACCCAGCAAACCACTTTTATTTATTTCTTTTTTAAAAAAAAGACAAGGGACCTTTAAACAATCTCAGTACCCATTCCTTTCCAACAGTTTTTTATATAGATATTGCCTTTTAGACTAAAT